>LPNX011229906.1:669173-706775 GCA_001517045.1 Pseudotsuga menziesii
GTGTAATAAAGGGACTCTAATAGAAAGTGATTTTCATCCCCAACACTCATAGACTCACACAGATGGAAAACCCTTACTGTCCATGGAGTTTTACGAATAAAGCAATGCCCTATTTTGCTATAGAGTTCATGAGAGTTCGTTCTAATCTTGGCTATATTCATTTTCTTTCATGATATAGTTACTACCGAGAGATACTTTTGATCTTCCAAGTTATTATTAATGACCTCCTTATGGTATCTTGATTTTCTCTCAACCGTTAAATTTTCCTTGCACAAAAAATTCTCTTTAAACTTAGAAGTAATAATTTTGTTGAAATTATCAATGTTCTCCAAAATGTCATTTTCAATAATTCCCCATTGGCTTGACCAAGCCATGGTATCTTTACACCAACCTCGCTTGAGGCGTAGTTTGTTTTAACTTAAGTTTAAAGTAACTTTAGGAAGTCTCTCATTTCCCATGTTATATATCTTATGCTTGTACATTAGGTACCTAGTCATAGCCATGCTATCGATTGGGGGAAGACCCACTTCTATGAGAAGAATATGATAATATTTATTGATTGGAATTTTGAGGTTATAAGTTATAAACCTCTTCTAGAATTAATCAATCCTCCTCCAAGATTCTCTAGAAATACTCCACCCCCATACTTCACAACCATAGAAGATAACAAGGATCAAAACAGTTTCAAAGATGAACTTTTTTTATCCCATATGACCAGATTGGTTGATTTATAGTAATTTTCAAGACCAAAACAAGATTTACAACCTCCATTATTCCTTTCCTCAATGCTATAGTTCCAATTGAGCTTGTGATTAATACCAATTCCAAGATACTTGTAAGAAGTCACTTCCTCTAGATTTCTATTGTCTTAAATAAAATTTGCATAGGTATCTTTCTTATATTTTATAATCATGGCTTCTTTCTTGTCGGCGTTAACATTATGCCCATGTTAAAGAAAATATATTTAATAATTCTTAATTCCTTATCAAGATGGGAACGAAACCTTTCCATAAAAGCAATATCATCATCATAAATTAGGAGGATCATAACTATCCCAACTAAGATTATATCGGTGCAACCTGCTTCTTCTAAACAGTTTTCTAGCTTATCAATGTAAATGCCAAAAAGGGTAGGGGAGAGGGGGAAACCTTATTTAACTCCAATACTACAATTGATATATGTTTTCCACCCCTCGTCATTCTTAAGCTTGGCAATGACCTTTTCGTATAACCTTATCGTGGTATCTCTCAACTCAAAAGGAAACTTAAGTTGCTATATCCTATTGCACAGGTAATTTCTAGGCACTGGATCAAAATATTTTCTAAAATAGACAAAGCAACAAAATAGGTCAGACTTATTATTATGACATTCCTTTGCAATGTTCCTAAGTGTAATGAGGTGATACACGGTTGAATGATTCCTTCTAAAACTTGCTTGGCCTTTATCCCACTTACCTTCCATTTCTATCCATTCATTGATCTTAGTTTCTAAGATAATACCATATAACTTATCTAAAAGAGGGATAATCGTAATAGCACAATAATTAGAGGGGTCATTTTTATCACCACTTTTGAAAATAGGAATAATGAGGATTTGAGTCCAAGGTGTAAGGAACCATTTCTTGGTCACTAGATTATAGAGTTTGAGGGTGTGTGGGATTAGGACATGGCCTCAAATTTGTAATATTTTTGCTTGGTATCCTTCAATGTATTTGGATTTTCCATTTGCTAAGCGCTTAACCCAAAAATATATGTTTTCTAATGAGAAAACTTATTTCATTATCAGAAGGGTTTGAGTGTTATCTCTGATATCCATGGATTCATAAATCTTTTTAAGATAGGATTCCAATCTTTTAAAGCAATTTTATTGTCTTCTTTTGTTTTGCAAGTTAGAATTTGCATCCATAATTTCTTAGGAGCAACCTTAGAGATCTGTAGGTGGTTTTCTTTCCTTTTACTTAGATAATGCCTTTATTTCTTTTAATTAAGGATTTGTATTTATTTATCTTGTCCATTTTTATCGAATCAATAGTAGCTTTCTTAATTTCTTTTCTCACATCTTTACACTCTTGATCATACCAAGGATTGGTTCCACTATTGCTCGTTTTAGTCGAGACTTCAATAGAGAACTTGTTAATGGACGATGAGATGGTTGTAGCTAAACTCTGGTAGAGATTTTCTCTATTCTCCATGCCAGATAAAGGAACCGGTTGATTTTTTAGATCATGGAGAAAACTGACAGCTTTATTTTTATCGAAGATCAAGTGCTTTTCGCAGTGATAGTTTTCTTATTGGGGTTTCTATGCATGGAAATATTGATATTTATAATTAAATTTCTATGATAAGACTTGGGATCATGGTCGTTGAAGATGTTAAAATCTATTAAATTGTTGTATGTAGGGATATCAGATATAACATAATCTACCGCACTACTTCCAAGCCCATGGATTCAAGTCATCTGGATAGATTTTTGCCATTTTGTGAGACTGTTGCAAATGATAATATCTTGAGCACTACAAAATTTGACCACTCATATGAGAAAAAAAAATCACCTAGATATTAAGAACTTCTTTTGTACTTGTTAGCTAGTTCAAGGTATTCATCTAACCAAAGAGGATTAGGGTTGGAATAGTTGTTTAATATAATAGCTTGGTTATTGGAAGTTAGAGCATTGAATTCATCCATCAAAAGGATGTTTCCTTCAATCCTAAACTAGAAATATCATGTTCTAAACCATTATAAGGACACGTTTTATCTAAATAGGTTCTTTTATAGAAGTTGGAATTAATAGGGGAAAAGTAATAGATGGCTATGTAGGGTTGTTCGTCATCGATGTGTGTGATCTCTATCCAAACAAATTGGTTGTAATGGTATTTTTAATAAATCCTAACACGTGGGGATATGTTCTTCCTAATGTAACATGATATAGCCCCAATGCCTCTACAACATGAACATTTATTCCATATTTACCATAGGACATATTTGACTACATAAGGGACCTTAGACTCCTCTTGTTTCCAAGTTTCAACCAATAGTAAAATATCAATTTCGCTCAGGATCCAACTTAACTTAGGTCCTTTGGTCCACTGAAATCCACGACAGTTCTAAGAGAAGATATAGAGTGTGTAAAATTATTATTTATTACCATCCTCTTGGTTTCTATCTCTAATAACACTTTCATGTTTCTGATTAATGCCCATTCTCCCTCCTTCCTAGCTTCTTTTACCTTTTGGACCTCCTTCCTTAATTCAACCTGATCCCTTTAAATGAGTTCTTCATTTACAAATATCTTTGGTCCTTTTAAAATTTATGTCTTACTGAGCATGTTGTATTTTTGTTTGGTAGAGTTAACCTTAACTCGCATTAGCCTTTATTTATTCTCAATTAACTTCCCTAACCTGTTTGCTTCTATAAGGCCGATAGTTTCAATTTGTAACCTATTGTGAACTCTCTCTTGGAAATGGCTAACATATCATCTTCTTCCTCCTCTTTCAAACTAAAAATTACAAGGTTTAAAGCTCGTTTGTTGCCCTCATGGTCTAAGGCTATGAGATTATTCATTTCCTCTTTAATGGGTTTGATACCTATTTTACCTTCTATATGATTTAGGTTTAGGTTGTGGTTAATTTTTTTCTCTAATTCTTAAATCCTATCCTTTAACTTAATATTTTCTAGTGTCTTTTTTGGTGTTTTTGAATTTACATTGCATGGAGTCTAGTCTCCATTATCTCTACCTTGTTCTCCATTTTTTTTATCTTATCGTCTAATTGTTTTTTATCTCTTCTTGAAAATATGTAAATTTATTATGGAGCATGGATTTTAAATCTATCTGGAGTTTAGCTTCTCTTTGTTTGCTACTTTTCTCTAAGGATTCTATATATTCATAAATTTCATCCTCTCCTTCTTCCCTACGGTTTCTCTACTGACTCTATGAAATCATAAAGTTTTTGTAGGGTAAGTGTGCTAGGTCTTCCTTTAATAGATTTTTGAAAATGGGGTAAATTACTCATATTTATGTAAAGTTGTAAAAATGTATATAGAAAAAATTAAAACAAAAAATAGAAAACAAAATACAAAATAAAAATAATAATAATAATAATAAATAAAATAAATAATAATAAAAGAAAATTTAAAAGAAAAGAGAGGGAAGGGAAGTGTGCACCTGATTTAGAGCCCCCAAATAAATGATGAAGATTCCCTAGGGATAAGAGTGGAGTGCGCAGAAATTTTAGGGAGGGTTTTCACGTTAGAGATTCACCTAGGGTTTTCACCTTAGAGCTTCACCTTTCACCGAGGGTTTTTCACTGAAGGCTAAGAGGTAAGGAAAGTATCTAATTTAAAGCTCCCAAATAAAGATTCCTTAGGTGCACCAGTGGAGTGCTAAAACAAACTTTTAGGAAGATTTTCACCACACCTCAAAGCTTCACCCTTCCATTCTATTACTTGTTATGGTGATCACTCTTGAACATTTGTAAATACCATTGCAATTAGGTAGATGTATAAAATATAAAGCAAACTTTCCTCTTGTAACTATGGAATAATCATCATTATTTATTGATGAGTTTTGCAAAATCATTAGAAAAATGAGGGCAAGGTAAGATTTACGAGGAAAAAACTAAATTTACATATAATTATTTTCAAGCTACTATATGGAATAAATGTCAAATTAGTGAAATGACATAATAAATCAAAACAAATCCATAATAAAATCTGGGTCATAATCACAAATATTAAATATAAAACGAGTTAGTAAATGTAAACAATAACTTTCACATAAACATAAGAATATTTTCCCATAAACAAAAGTATATATGGCAACGGTGTGACGTAATTGAGTTTATAGACGAAACCTAAAAAAAACTCGTTATAGTAAAATGTCTTACAATATGAAAATATATAACTAACATGAAGCATCAATTACAAAGATAAGAAAATAGATAACGGACATGACGAACGAACTACAGAGATCAACTTATAGATGATCATACTTCACCCTCAATTATTTCTAATCGAAGAAAAAACCAACATAGAAAAATTGCTTTTACCATTATGGTTAAAATATAACAAAACACTTTATGTAAAAATAAATATTAGATTTGCTTATATAAAGACAAACCATTTAGGTAAAACAAAAATATTTAAATATAAGATTGCTAAGTTATTCGGATTTGACATTTCTTAAAATAAATTATTATATTAAGTCATTGTGGTTTCACATTATAGGCTCTTTATGTTGGACTTTGGACTTTCCGTTATGTTTGGAATAAACTTCCATCACTAGTCACTCTGATGTAAATACGAAGGAACTTGAAAGAAATATATATTAAAAAAAAACGGAGTGATTCATCAACACTTATCTAGCAATTTATTTATTGTGGTATTATATGCTCTATTTGGTTTTCCCTTAAACGCGTCTCTATAAATTATATTTAATTAATCAACTTGCACGTTGCAAGATAATTCTCAACTATAGTGATTGATTCGATGGATGGAGTGTGATTATGTATAATTTTCCAATTTTTTCAATGCTTTTTTGTTTTCTGTTTATGTCCTGTCATAATAAATATTCATTTCAATGAAACAAATAAACAAAAATGGAACGTTAATATATTCAAAATATAATTTTAAATATAATTATTAATTAGTTTGATAAAATGGAACGTTAATATATTCAAAATATAATTTTAAATATAATTATTAATTAGATGGATAAAATGGAGATAATCTATAATTTTTTGAATTACTTTTACAAATAAAAAAATTAATTATGATTAACGTTAATATTATTTAAAATAAAATCAAGGAAGCATGTGGGAGTAGGGAGTTTATCTCCCAAGGGAAATTTCGTCATTTAAATATCCTTGGAACATATGGCAAGCCACAAAAACCCAAGATGAGGGTTTGACTTTGCACCCGGCCATTCCTCTAGTAAAAAAGAATGGATGGAGGTCTTTAGTAGTATTAAGTGACTCAATGCTTATGATCAAACACTTAAGAAATGGCTCTATGTATATGGATATGTCTCCCAACCATATTTTCAAGAAAAATCATGTTGCATCACTAGGCTTAAGCTTTAAAAGTGTATCACATTTTAAAAAATCAGAAGAAATAATAAGCAAGTAGGATATTTGCATGAAAATTTGGTAGTAAGCAAGAATTAAAGGATTTGCAAGAGTAAATGGAGAAGTGCTTTTCAAGATTATTTTTTAGTTAATGAGGTCGGGATTCTTAGAAAAGCTAGGAAATCAAAGTATATATGACATTGATAGTACTAGCAATAACCATATTAATAACATCAATAGATTCAAAATAATTAGACATAACCATATTAATAAGATCAATATATTCAGAATACATAAACAGCCATATATTTGACACATTGATAATGTTTTGTCCTAAAAAATGTAGCAATTAATTGTATCTAATTATTAATCTAATATAACAACCACTTAATTTGCAGTTGTTAAGCTCATAGTTGAGGTTAAGTTCATAGTTATATCTTCATTCCAGTTAAGCTAATAGTTGTATCTAATAGTCCATTTAAAAATTAATATAAATGTATTGCACTTAATATAAAAACTTCTAGTTGTCTCGACTCCTAGCTTCCAAATAGAGTTCAACTAAGCCTTATGCACATTAAATCCAAATGGATTTCAACTATTCCTTATCCACATTAACTCAACTCCCAACTGCTAGATGGAGTTCAATTATAACTTGAGATGCACATTACCATGCCACTAAGGAATTTAATAGGAGTTTAGTTAGGAGTTCAAAGGAGTTTATTAGGAGTTCCACTCTCTTCCAACTTAAAATGTAGTTTGACTAAACCTTGTGCACATTAGCTAGACTTATAAGTAATAGACTACACATTACCATGCCATTAAAACATGAGTTTTTTTTCCAAACTACCACATAGTGCAGTTATCACATGAGCTATTTTTTATTTTTTTAGAATTGTTAATTATGAATTTTGAATGACGCCCATAAAATCAATCTCAACAATACACTTATCTCATTCTCATTCATAGATGGTACTAGACCACAAAATTCTAAGATATATACTTTCATTAACTTGCAGATTGAGCCTCTTGTCAAATTTGGCAAAGATGGAAAAAAAAAGTAGCATAGGCATGTGTGCAGTACAACCCCACTACTCCTAAATATTTATAAACCTTGTTTTGGGGCATATACATTCTTGAGTATGCTAAATTTGTTCTTCAAAATGGTTATAAACCTACAACCCCACTACTCCCAAATATTTATAAACCTTGTTTTGGGGCATATACATTCTTTTGTTCTTCAAAATGGTTACATTTGTAATTTTGCAATAACAGCAATCATAATGTTTTTCTTAGACTAAATAATGGATTTTAAAACCACCTTGATAATTAAAATTGCGATTTAACTAGTGCAAATTACCGTTTCCACAAAAAATTGTTGTCCATGTATGTCAGATTCCAACAAGGTTAGGGACGTTTTCGTTAGCGCTTATACTACTCCCTACATTCCTTGCCGAGCAAATAAGGCAAATTCAGAGGCTGGAGGATGGAGTTGATACACTCAGGTCAAATATTGAAGCCCTTAAAGTCCGGCCTCTCCCAGAATTGTTAGTTGATGAATCGAGCTCGCACTTGTTCGAGGTCCTAGGCTTAAACCCGTCAGCCTAGTCAGAAGAGTAAGCTGTCGACGAACCCAACAATCAGGGAGAAATCAAGATAAAAGAAAATTCCAAGAAACTCATTTAATAGAAAACAAGAAGTTATGCTATAGTGTTTTTGTATATTCGTATCTTACTCTTGAATTTAATCAAGAACTCGATCCCACTTTTGTCAAGGAAAATATATAAGAGAGAAGGATTTAGAATAGAAGCTATAGATGAAAACTTTGGTATGCAAAGCATTTATATATTTTATTTAGTTTTTATTTAAAAATAAAATAAATTCTTTTAATAATATAATGATGATGATAAAGAACAATGGTAATGGTTAATTAGACTTATAAAAATAAAAATGAATTATAAATTTTGAATTACTTTAACAAATAAAAAATCATAAAATTTGAATTATTTTAACAAATAAAAAATCATAGTTTATATTTATTTTAATTCATAATTTATTAAATTTCCAAAAAATTAAATTATTCTAATTTAAAATATTTTCTTATTTTTTTTTGGATCTACAAATAATTTACATCTTTGTAAATACTTATTTGAATGAAATAAATGTTAATATATTTAAAATTAAAAAGTTTTAAATTCAAATGATTAATTAAATGGATAAAATGGTGAATAATTTATAAATTTTAAATTCTTTTCATAAATAAAAATAATTAATTATAATTAGTTTTAGATTCATTTTAACTCAACTGGCAACAAAAAGGATCAAATTATTTTAATTGAAATTGTTTTCTGGGTAACCAAAGGCCGAATATTTGGAATTGAACTTCAAAGCTGCCCCAACGGGTTACCATGGGTCACGATACAGTTGAAGAGCGACAAGCACTGCTTCTACCTTAGATTCTGACTTCAAAATAATTTTCCTCAAAAAAGAGTATTTGTTGACTATCTTAATACTTTATTAAGAGACTTAAAAAAATTTGAAGTTTATATATACATTAAAAATAAACATTATGAAAACATTTCTCAAATTTTTAAGATTAATATTTCAAAATGTTTTTAATGTTCTCAATATAATGTAATTTAATTTTCTAATATATATATTTTAGTTATACAATTTATCTAATATTCTTTATTATATATATATATATATATATATATATATATAATTTATTTTGGTTTTCATTATATAATTTAGATATATTTTAAGTTGAGAGGTTTGTTTTAGAACTTAGGTGTTGAAATGGGTAGCTTTCATTAATTTAATCAAATTAATTAATATAAAACTAAACTAAATATAATATCACTTTATAATAAATAAATAAAACATTTATTTAAAATTATATATAAAAGAAATACAAATAATAAAAGAAATATAAATGTAATTATAAATAATTTTTAATTTTTAATAAATTCTAGCTAAATCATTTAGTGAAGTGTAGGTCACTTTTTTAAGGTGAACAATGTTGTATTTCTTTTAGGAATGATTTAGTTGGAAAGAAACACTAAAAAAATTCAATCATGTAATATGAGCGTCAACGTCATATATTGTCATTGTTAAAGTAATTTCCTACTTAACAAATATTTTACAAATATATTTTTAGATAAAATTGAAATTATATTAATATATATTATAAGATGTATTCTCTATAATAACTTTATATTAACTCTTAGGGATCCAAAGATATAAACATTTTCTTGAATTTAATAAACGTTATAGGTTCTAATGGGGTAGTCTGATGACAATGAATTACAAATCTCTTTCTATAATACAACTTAAATTAATCATCTATTATTAATTTTTGGTGAGATATTTTATTTATTACTCTAAATATTTTTTACAGAAAATAAAAAATAAATCAAACGTAATGAAATATTCTTTTATTAATAAAACATACTTAAGGGAACATAAGTGGAATAGCTTTGAAAAGTGTTTCCTGACCCACAAGAGGAAAAGACAAGTGATTGTAGCTGTTGAGTGAGAACTCAAGATGCATTATGCATCTTCCCCAAAATCAGGTCACTTCTCCTAGTTGAGTGCTAAAAAGAAAAAAGTTCATAAATGACCAAGTCCTAGGAAATATACTATATAATAGTATGTCCATTAGAAAGAGGGAGCCTAGCATTGGACGGGGATTGAATCTGATAATGCTAGAGATGGTGCATTAAGTGGATTTTTCTCTTGTGGTTCAGTGAATAGGCTTAGGGGTTCTAGAGCAAGTAATTATGTTTCTCTAAGAGTTGGTTGGGAGGAATGACTATTCCATTTCTATTTTCCCAGCAGTGGTGCCATATTTTTATTCTATTTTCTAATTACAATAGGATGTTTAATTTAAATCTAGATTTTCAGCTATATTCGTAAGTAGAAATGTTTTATGCATTCTTATTGAACATTCATGTATCATGTATCGATTCTAGTTTTTGTTGGCTATCTTATTTTTTTTCAGAGGAAAAAATACCAGCCTTTGTTATTCAGTTGAATCAAAAGACATCCTTTACAATACAATATGATGACTGATAAACAGATCCGTCTCATGCACAAATTATGACAAAAACAGAGCATTCAAAAGCTAAATAAAAAGTCTGATCGTAGCAAACTTTCCTCATCATCCTTGAATAAATCAGGTCAGAAATGCTAAAAATAATCTGAAGTAAACTTTAAACAAGACAATTTTGCTGGCTATCTTAATACATTATTAAGAGACTTTAAGAAATATGGAGTTTATATATACATTAAAAACAAACATTACGACAACATTTCTCAAATTTTTAAAATTAATATTTCAAAATGTTTTTAATTTTCTCAATACAATGTAATTTAGTTTTCTAATATATATATGTGCATTACACACTTTATCTAATATTCTTTATTATATAATTTATTTATATATATTTTATTAAATAAATTATTTTGGTTTTCATTATATAATTTAGATATACTTTACGTTGAAATGTTTGTTTTAAAACTTAAATGGTCAAATGGGTAGCTTTTATTAATTTAATAAAATTAATTAATATAAAACTAAACTAAATATAATATCACTTTATAATAAATAAATAAAATATTTATTTACAATTATATTTAAAAAAAATATAAATGTAATTACAAATAATTTTTTATTTTTAATAAATTCTAACTAAATTATTTAGTGAAGTGTCTGTCATATTTTCAAGGTAAGCAATGTTGGATTCTTTTTAGGAATGATTTAGTTGGGAAGAGACACCGAAAAAATTCAATCATGTAATATGAGCTTCCTTGTCATATATTCTCATTGTTAAAGTAATTTCCTACTTAACAAATATTTTACAAATAAATTTTTAGATTCAATTGAATTTATATTAATATATATTATAAAATGTATTTTCTATAATAATTTTATATTAACTTCAGATTTACTCTCATGGATCCAAAGATATAAACATTTTCTTGAATTTAATAAAGGTTCTAGGTTCTAATGGGGTAGTCAGATGATAGTGAATTACAAATGTCTTTCTATAGTACAACTTAAATTAATCATCTATTATTAATTTTTGGTGAGATATTTTATTTATTACTATAAATATTTTTTACAGAAAATAAAAAATAAATCAAACGTAATGAATTATTCTTTTATTAATAAAATATACTTAAGGGAACATAAGTGGAATAGCTTTGAAGAGTGTTTCCTGACTCACAAGAGGAAAAGACAAGTGATTGTAGCTGTTGAGTGAGAACTCAAGATGGATGATGCATCTCCCCAAAATGAGGTCACTTCTCCTAGTTGAGTTCTAAAGAGAAGGAGGCTCACAAATGACCAAGTCCTAGGAAAAATACTATATAATAGTATGTTCATTAGAAAGAGGGAGCCTAGCATTGGACGGGGATTAAATCTGATAATGCTAGAGATGGTGCATTAAGTGGATTTTTCTCTTGTGGTTCAGTGAATGAGCTTAGGGGTTCTAGGGTAAGTAATTATGCTTCGCTAGGAGTTTGTTGGGAGGAATGACTATTCCATTTCTATTTTCCCAACAGTCGTGCCATATTCTTATTCTATTTTCTAATTACAATGGGATGTTTAATTTAAATATAGATTTGCAACTATATTCATAAGTAGAAATGTTTTATGCATTCTTATTGAACATTTATGTATCATGTATTGATTCTAGTCTTTGTTGGCTATCTTAATACTTTATTAGGAGACTTTAAGAAATATGGAGTTTATATATACATTAAAAACAAACATTATGACAACGTTTCTCAAATTTCTAAAATGAATATTTCAAAATATTTTTAATGTTCTCAATATAATGTAATTTAGTTTTCTAATATATATATATGTTCATTATACAATTTATCTAATATTCTTTATTATATCATTTATTTATACATATTTTATTAAATAATTTCTTTTGGTTTTCATTATATAATTTAGATATATTTTATGTTGAAATGTTTGTTTTAGAACTTAGATGGTGAAATGGGTAGCTTTTATTAATTTAATAAAATTAATTAATATAAAACTAAACTAAATATAATATCACTTTATAATAAATAAATAAAATATTTATTTACAATCATAAATAAAAGAAATACAAATAATAAAAGAAATATAAATGTAATTACAAATAATTTTTAATTTTTAATAAATTATAGCTAAATTATTTAGTGAAGTGTAGGTCATCTTTTAAAGGTGAGCAATGTTGGATTTTTTTAGGAATGATTTAGTTGGGAAGAGACACCAAAAAAATTCAATCACTTAATATGAGCTTCTCTGTCATATATTATCATTGTTAAAGTAATTTCCTACTTAACAAGTATTTTACAAATATATTTTTAGATTAAATTGGATTTATATTAATATATATTATAAGATTTATTTTGTATAATAACTTTATATTAACTTCAGATTTACTTTCATGGATCCAAAGATATAAACATTTTCTTGAATTTAATAAAGATTATAGGTTCTAATGGGGTAGTGTGATGATAATGAATTACAAATCTCTTTCTATAATACAACTTAAATTAATCATCTAGTATTAATTTCTGGTGAGATATCTTATTTATTAGTCTAAATATTTTTTTACAGAAAATAAAAAATAAATCAAACGTAATGAATTATTCTTTTATTAATAAAATATACTTAAGGGAACATAAGTGGAATAGCTTTGAAGAGTGTTTCCTGACTCACAAGAGGAAAAGACAAGTGATTGTAGCTGTTAAGTGAGAACTCAAGATGCATGATGCATCTTCCCCAAAATCAGGTCACTTCTGCTAGTTGAGTGTTAAAGAGAAGGAGGCTCATAAATGACCAAGTCCTAGGAAAAATACTATATAATAGTATGTCCATTAGAAAGAGGGAGCCTAGCATTGGACAAGGATTGAATCTAATAATGCTAGAGATGGTGCACTCAGTTGATTTTTCTCTTGTGGTTCACTGCATAGGCTTAGGGGTTCTAGAGCAAGTAATTATGCTTCTCTAGGAGTTGGTTGGGAGGAGCGACTATTCTTATTCTATTTTCCCAGCAGCCGTGCCATATTCTTATTATATTTTCTAATTACAATGGGATGTTTAATTTAAATCTAGATTTGTAGCTATATTGATAAGTAGAAATGTTTTATGCATTCTTATTGAACATTTATGTATCATGTATCAATTCTAGTTTTTGTTGGCTATCTTAATACTTTATTAAGAGAGTTTAAGAAATATGGAGTTTATATATACGTTAAAAACAAAGATTATGACAACATTTCTCAAATTTTTAAAATTAGTATTTCAAAATGTTTTTAATGTTCTCAATATAGTGTAATTTAGTTTTCTAATCTATATGTTGATTATACAATTTATCTAATATTCTTTATTATATAATTTATTTATATATATTTTATTAAATAATTTATTTTGGTTTTCATTATTTTGCTTTGAAATGTTTGTTTTAGAACTTAGATTGAGAAATGCGTAGCTTTTATTAATTTAATAAAATTAATTAATATAAAACTAAACTAAATATAATATCACTTTATAATAAATAAATAAAATATTTATTTACAATTATATATAAAAGAAATAAAAATAATAAAATAAATATAAATGTAATTACAAATAATTATTAATTTTTAATAAATTCTAGCTAAATTATTTAGTGAAGTGTAGGTCATATTTTCAAGGTGAGCAATGTTGAATTCTTTTTAGGAATGATTTAGTTGGGAAGAGACACCAAAAAAATTCAATCATGTAATATGAGCTTTTGTGTCATATATTGTCATTGTTAAAGTAATTTCCTACTTAAGAAATATTTTACAAATATATTTTTAGATTAAATTGAATTTATATTAATATATACTCTCCTCGATCCAAAGATATAAACATTTTTTTTTAATTTAATAAAGGTTATAGGTTATAATGGGGTAGTCTGATGATAATGAATTACAAATCTATTTCTATAATACAACTTAAATTAATCATCTATTATTAATTTCTGGTGAGATATTTTATTTATTTCTCTAAATATTTTTTACAGAAAATAAAAAACAAATCAAACGTAATGAATTATTCTTTTATTAATAAAATATACTTAAGGGAACATAAGTGGAATAGCTTTGAAGAGTGTTTCCTGATCCACAAGAGGAAAAGACAAGTGATTGCAGCTGCTGAGTGAGAACTCAAGATGCATGACGCATCTTCCCCAAAATCAAGTCACTTCTCCTAGTTGAGTGCTAAACAGAAGGAGGCTCATCAATGACCAAGTCCTAGGAAAAATACTATATAATAGTATGTCCGTTATAAAGAGGGAGCCTAGCATTGGACGGGGATTGAATCTGATAATGCTAGAGATGGTGCACTAAGTGGATTTTTCTTTTATGGTTCACTGAATAGGCTTAGGGGTTCTAGAGAAAGCAATTATGCTTCTCTAGGAGTTGGTTGGGAGGAACGACTATTCCATTTCTATTTTCCCAGCAGCCGTGCCATATTCTTATTCTATTTTCTAATTACAATAGGATGTTTAATTTAAATCTAGATTTGCAGCTATATTTATAACTAGAAATGTTTTATGCATTCTTATTGAACATTTATGTATCATCTATCGATTCTAGTTTTTGTTGGCTATTTTAATACTTTATTAAGAGACTTTAAGAAATATGGAGTTTATATATACATTAAAAACAAACAGTATGACAACATTTCTCAAATTTTTAAAATTAATATTTCAAAATGTTTTTAATGTTCTCAATATAATGTAATTTATTTTTCTAATATATATATATATATATTCATTATACAATTTATCTAATATTCTTTGTTATATAATTTATTTATATATATTTTATTAAATAATTTATTTTGGTTTTCATTATATAATTTAGATATATTTTACGTTGAAATGTTTGTTTTAGAACTTAGATGGTGAAATTGGTAGCTTTTATTAATTTAATAAAATTAATTAATATAAAACTAAACTAAATACATTATCGCTTTATGATAAATAAATAAAATATTTATTTACAATTATATATAAAAGAAATACAAATAATAAAAGAAATATAAATGTAATTAAAAATAATTTTTAATTTTTGATAAATTCTAGCTAAATTATTTAGTGAAGTGTAGGTTACCTTTTCAAGGTGAGCAATGTTGGATTCTTTTTAGGAATGATTTAGTTGGGAAGAGACACCAAAAAAATTCAATCATGTAATATGAGCTTCTGTATCATATATTGTCATTGTTAAAGTAATTTCCTACTTAACAAATATTTTACAAATATATTTTTAGATTAAATTGAATCTATATTAATATATATTATAAGATGTATTTTCTATAATAACTTTATATTAACTTCAGATTTACTCTCATGGATCCAAAGATATAAACATTTTCTTGAATTTAATAAAGGTTATAGGTTCTAATGGGGTAGTGTGATGATAAGGAAATACAAATCTCTTTCTATAATACAACTTAAATTAATCATCTATTATTAATTTCTCGTGAGATATTTTATTTATTACTCTAAATATTTTTTACACAAAATAAAAAATAAATCAAACGTAATGAATTATTCTTTTATTAATAAAATATACTTAAGGGAACATAAGTGGAATAGCTTTGAAGAGTGTTTTCTGACCCACAAGAGGAAAATACAAGTGATTGTAGCTACTGAGTGAGAACTCAAGATGCATGATGCATCTTCCCCAAAATTAGGTCACTTCTCCTAGTTGAGTGCTAAAGAGAAGGAGGTTCATAAATGACAAAGTCCTAGGAAAAATACTATATAATAGTATGTCCATTAGAAAGAGGAAGCCTAGCATTGGACGTAGATTGAATCTGATAATGCTAGAGATGGTGCACTAAGTGGATTTTTCTCTTGTGGTTCACTGAATAAGCTTAGGGGTTCTAGAGCAAGTAATTATGCTTCTCTAGGAGTTGGTTGGGAGGAACGACTATTCCATTTGTATTTTCCCAGCAGCTGTGCCATATTCTTATTCTATTTTCTAATTACAATAGGATGTTTAATTTAAATCTAGATTTGTAGCTATATTTATAACTAGAAATGTTTTATGCATTCTTATTGAACATTTATGTATCATGTATCGATTCTAGTTTTTGTTGGCTATCTTAATACTTTATTAAGAGACTTTAAGAAATATCGAGTTTATATATACATTAAAAACAAACATTATGACAACAGTTCTCAAATTTTTAAAATTAATATTTCAAAATGTTTTTAATGTTCTCAATATAATGTAATTTAGTTTTCTAATATATATATGTTCATTATACAATTTATCTAATATTCTTTATTATATAATTTATTTATATATATTTTATTAAATAATTTATTTTGGTTTTCATTATATAATTTAGATATATTTTACGTTGAAATGTTTGTTTTAGAACTTAGATGGTGAAATGGGTAGCTTTTATTAATTTAATAAAATTAATTAATATAAAACTAAACTAAATATAATATCACTTTATAATACATAAATAAAATATTTGTTTACAATTATGTATAAAAGAGATATAAATGTAATTACAAATAATTATTAATTTTTAATAAATTTGGTTAAATTATTTAGTGAAGTGTAGGTCACCTTTTCAAGGTGAGCAATGTTGGATTTTTTTTAGGAATGATTTAGTTGGGAAGAGACACTAAAAAAATTCAATCATGTAATATGAGCTTTTGTGTCATATATTGTCATTGTTAAAGTAATTTCCTACTTAACAAATATTTTACAAATATATTTTTAGATTAAATTGAATTTATATTAATATATATTATAAGATGTATTTTCTATAATAACTTTATATTAACTTTAGATTTACTCTGAGGGATCCAAAGATATAAACATTTTCTTGAATTTAATAAAGGTTATAGGTTCTAATCGGGTAGTGTGATGATAATGAATTACAAATCTCTTTCTATAATATAACTTAAATTAATCATCTATTATTAATTTATGGTGAGATATTTTATTTATTACTCTAAATATTTTTTACAGAAAATAAAAAATAAATCAAACGTAATGAATTATTCTGTTATTAATAAAATATACTTAAGGGAACATAAGTGGAATAGCTTTGAAGAGTGTTTCTTCACCCACAAGAAGAAAACACAAGTTATTGTAGTTGCTGAGTGAGTACTCAAGATGCATGATGCATCTTCCCCAAAATCAGGTCACTTCTCCTAGTTGAGTGCTAAAGAGAAGGAGGCTCATAAATGACCAAGTCCTAGGAAAAATAATATGCAATAGTATGTCCATTAGAAAGAGGGAGCCTAGCATTAGACCGGGATTGAATCTGATAATGCTAGAGATGGTACATTAAGTGGATTTTTCTCTTGTGGTTCGGTGAATAGGCTCAGGGGTTCTAAAGCAAGTAATTATGCTTGTCTAGGAGTTGGTTGGGAGGAACGACTATTTGATTTCTATTTTCCCAGCAGCGGTGCCATGTTCTTATTTTATTTTCTAATTACAATAGGATGTTTAATTTAAATCTAGATTTGTAGCTATATTCATATGTAGAAATGTTTTATGCATTCTTATTGAACATTTATGTATCATGTTTTGATTCTAGATCTTTTTATGTCTTTTTTATGCCTATTAATGATTATGTTTTATTATTACGGCTTGTTGGATCGGGAATCCATACCAATGTTAAGGATTTCTAGATGATTTTGTCTATTGTAGATTCAATTTCTTTTCTTAAATGATTAAATATCTTGGAATTATTTTCGTTCAACTCTTTTCTATGTCGTAGTCTAGTTAAATTAAGATTAAAGTACTTAAAGTTAAGTTTATTCAAACACTAAACAAATTACATTTAGAACCTAAACAAAAAATCGAAATTATTGTACATGGGATGTATCCCATATCGTATTAAGCTATAGAGATATCACTTAAATTATTTCTTAAACCCTGATACTAGATTGAGACTGTTCAAATAGGGATCAAGGGAATCTAATTAAATAATATGTGGTGAATTTATTTATAAAAACTATCAAGTTAGATATAAACCACATTCACGAATTACAACATAGATAACTATTAATTAAAGAATCTTAATATCATACAGTCGTGTGTGTGTGTGTGTGTGTGTGTGTGTTTTATATGAGATGTGTAAAGAGAATCATCAAAATACAGTCACATATAAGATTATATTAGTTATGGTATACCTAACATATCCAACAAATCATTTATGGATCTAAAAATATCGTATCAAATTCATTAAAGCTACGATTCGATAACCGGACTTAAGATATCCATAGTAAATCCACATTATAGTTTTTAAATGAAGATGCCCAACAAATTGCTGCAATGGATTTTTTTTTCAAAGATCGGTAATAAGCCCATCTAAGATTGCATCAAGGTATTAATAAATTAAAGTAACCATATCTAAAAATAATTCAAACCAAATGCATGCATTATATCATTTAACCACGATTTTAATCACAAAATCACTCCATAGAGATCACGATACCCTATGGGTCATAATATATTTAAAAATTAAGCAATAAGAAGGTTAAAATATGTTGGTCTCGCAACCTTATGTCCATAAGCCCATTCATATGGAAACTATTGCTTACACAAGGAATAAACACAAGTATTCTTTTTCAAAATGAAATATACAGTTAGCTAATAGGATCTACATAGAAACGCATTGGCTAAACCATCATACAGGTATTTAACACGAGGATTTTTTTTTTTAATCCTGCAAACTTCCAATTTAAAAAGAACCTAGATATCTTTAAGCAGCAAGCCTTATCAAACTTACAAATGGAATTAATACCATCAAAGGATGGCAATCATTGAGTAAAACAAAGGAATATACAAGTATAACCATGGTATAACTCATGACAAGAATTTCATCAAAAAATTGCAAAGATCCTAAGGGTCATATCTAACTTACTTATACTTTAAACAATATAAAAAACAATGCACGCATACATAGTGTGGCTGTAATACCATCCATGATGGATTCCATCATCGTTAAATAAACCCTATCCACTTTTAATTACAGAGTAAGCTAAGTGGTTGTAATTCCATCCACGATGGCACCCACGGCACTGGTGCAAATATAAAAACACACTATAATGCACATAAAACAATGTGAAGCAGAAAGGCTGTAAATCCCTCTATAAATCAGAGATTAGGGGTTTTAAAAAAATATTTCAACTTATCTTACACAGAGTTGGAGTTTTTTTTCTAGATTGACTCCTTTTTCTTATGAAAATAGTACCTGCACCAAACCACGAAACATTTAGCAACAATGGGAAAAAAATTTGAAACGAAAAAAGAAATAAGAGCAATGGTTTTTGCACAATGTTTACCTAGGAATACTAAGACATGAGACTAGGAGGAGGTGACACTGTTTCCTTCCTCACAAGTTTTCTTGACCTGTAAGAAACACATAGTTGCCATCAAAACAACATTTAAGAATATCATTGTAAGAAAATTGAAATCTTAACATTTTCTTACGTTGAACGAGTTCCACAGAGGGCCAGGGGTCGGCTCCTCCAGGGTTTCCCTTACCCTCCTCTGCTTGAATAATAATCACCAAGCAGTATCAATTACAATAATATATTTTAAAATCCTTCTAAGAAAATATTATGTCTTTATCAATCAACCTTTTACCTTAGGAAGGGAAGCAAGGAAGCCAGTGTTGGTGGCCAATTTTTTTGAAAGAGAAACAACGTGTTGTAGACAACCGTGGAAGTAATAGGAAACACAGGAACACCTTGGGAAGAAACCAATCACAATTCCATCAAAACCGTAACAATATTTTACACCAGAAAACACTAACAATTCCCATTATCACAACATAGATTCATCTCTCGAAAGTTTACAGACCAAACAAACCAAGAATGAAGGGTTCGGATAAGAAAAGCAACACATTAAAACCTATCGAGATGTTTACATTGTGTTGTACAGGTGGATGTTCGGGATGCACTTCCAGGACAACAGTTAAATTCTGGTTGGACTGTCATCTTGCAGCCAAGAAAACACTTTTAAACCTTAATTCAACCAAGGTACAACCCTTTTCACCTTCATAACTCACTTCCAGGTCGAATGGCGGCCTTTAATCATTGCATCGAGTCTTTCTTTCAAACTATGGTATATACCCATATCATATTTAAACCTTTTCCATTTAAACATACAACCATTTAAACCAACAACCAATATATTAACTTTTCAAACCATGGCTTAACACCATAACAATTGTGTAATAATCAACCTTTCCATACACTCTCCTTACTATAGGACCAAGGTCCTTTCTAAATGTTATATTGCATTGCACCTTAGGACTATGGTAAACCATATTACATTTGCAAGGTGGGATCAAGACTATGGTCATTATCCCAAACCTTGGGGCTAAGTAAGGCCCGAGTAAAACATGACAAAAACCAAAGAAAGTATGTAAACATCACCTTCAGGTGTCGCAATGGTTAAAACTTGATTATTATCGCAGGTGGTGAAACCTGACATAAGAAACATAATCATGTAAGTAACTTTACATAATATCATTAATTAAACTCACAAGTAATAATGCTTGATAGATTTGTATGAACAGTTCTAGTTAAATGCATGTACATTTTTTTTGTGTAATTTTTGAGGTGTGTGACAGAATGGTATCATAGCAGGGTCGCAAAACTAGCCTTAAACCGGATCAACACTAAAATTGCTAAGGAAACCAGAAAAATAATTTTAATTTATTTTTTGGTTTTATTCTCTTACAAAATAGAAAGAGAACGATATCATTATTTTGCAGGAAACATATGGTAGAATTAGGGATGTCTGCAGAAGAAGAGTCTCTGCCTAAAAGTCTTATAAATAATGAAGAGGGTAATCTAAGGGATGGTGACGTATGGGAAAACCTGAATGAAATTCAAGATAATAAATATAAACTGCAAAGAACTATTAAAGAACTAATATTAGAGTTAAAAAGAGTTAAGGATGATAATGAACAAATCCTGAAAGCTGAAGAGGAACTAAATAATATTTTACTATCTAAAATACATAATGATGAAGAAGAGAATAACAAAGAACCTGAACATAATACACCAAAAACTACACCTTACAAACATAAGGGAAGGAAAATCTAGTCTTCTAGTCATAAGGATGAAACTTCTAGTGAGGAATCAGTCAAACATCACACAGAAAAACATCAATATTCTAGTTAATGTAGGGATGATAATAAAAAGAAAAATAAGTAGAAAACATAAAAATATATATTTGGGGAGTTTAAAAACAATAAAGCACCAATTTTTAACACTGAGATTGAAAAAGGAGAAGAGGCAGAATCCTGGTTGTTAGGGATGATGAAATACTTCCAAATTTATAATTACGCTGGAAAACTAAAAACTAAAATGGCCATAGATAATTTAAATGGAAAAGAGGATATATGGTGGCAGGATATAAAGAAAGTAAAGAGAATAAACGAAAGATACATAAAATGAAAAAACTTTAAAAAACATTTTAAATGAAAATACCTTTCAGAACAGTATTACGAAGAGAAGGATAAGGAATTTTACAAGTTAAGACTAGGAGCTATGACTATGAAAGAGCTATGTAGTAAATTTTTGAGTCTGCTTCATTATGTACATATATAATTGATGAAAAATCGAAGATTGAGCAGTTTATCAGCTGTTTTCCTATCATATTTAAATAGCAGATTGAGTATGACGATTCGAAGATGCTGGAAGAAGCAATGACAAAATAAAATTTTGTTATAATAATCAACCCATAGTTACCTACCTTAGACATTAATTAATCCATTTTTGTCTTATTTGCCTAGTTTCCTATATTCCACTCAATGCAAGTTATCTTCCACATGCCATAGAAGTCAAACTTGCAAAAAATGAGTCATGGAGCACTTGGGAAACCTCCTGGAAACCATATTTAGCATGTCTGCTTTATTCCAGATCCTCCAAAGTGCATATCTGCTTTTTCTGCTAAGTTTCCTGTTTTATTGAGAAATAAGGCAAAAGGGAAAGTAAGACTAGTTGTAGTTAACTTGTTTTTTTCCCTCATCATCCTCCATCCTTTTCTCCTAATAAAAGAATGTATGAGTTTTCTTTCCATCCCTTATTATCTTGCATGCTTGACTTTTCCAATTCGTGAGCCTCTAAGTGGATTTGGAAATTGCTCTGTGCACCTATGGGGGATTTGACTAGATTTAGTAAGCCTACTTTTTGACTAATTCGAATGGCATCCTTATGCATTCGAATCTCTCATGTAATTATACATTCCAGCATCCTATCACTTTATAAGGTTGGATATTGTACACTTATTCAATACAGATTTGTGTTATGCTTCAATTTCAGTCTCCTTTGTTTGTAATTTTGCATCTTTGATTAGCAATTTTGTGAGTGAAATTGTTCTATCACTTGGGTTCAATTTCCACATGGTATTAGATCCTTTGTAGATTGATTTCTCTCCTTCCATATTTCTATTGCAGGTTCGACATCTTGACTGGGAGCATATTCTGCTGACTGAAGGGCATAGTTTCTGAGATATGGATCAATCTCAGAAGATCATCTTGACTCCATTTAATTTCTTTGAATGGAAAGAATATATGGAGATACTATTGAGCGAAAAAATTCTCTATAGGGTGGCTATGGAAAATGAGGCAGAGCCCAATGCAGCTGCAAAGAAAATTAAATGGCACGATAGGAGGGATGAGGCCTATGGTCTTTTGTGTCTAAGCATTTCAAGAGACCTCCTCTTCCATCTTGATGGATTGACATCACCTAATGAAGTGTGGTAGAATATTGTAGATATTTTTGGTAAGAAAGATGAGATAAGAGGACATCAAATCGAGAATTAATTGATCTCTTTGAGTCCTAGTAGCTTCGAAACCCTGCAACTCTACTTCTCCAAGTTTAAAGCCCTTATTTTGCAGCTAAAACAGTGTGGAATTGAAAATAAGGAAGAGAAAATATTTTTGGCCATACTCTCAAATCTTGGCGCTTACTATTCAGTGTTTGTTTCGACCTTCCATGCAACAAAGTTAACAGTTCGAGCCTGGAAGATCTCTAAGCTTACAGAGTTCATGGAATCCCTCACACAAGAAGAAGATAAACTGGTGATGATGGGCACCATCAAACCTTCCAAAGACCAAGGTTTGGTTGTTGGAGATTCGAGGGTGGATTCAAAAGGCAAGAAGAAAGCTAAGAAGCCACCTGAGCAAAAGAGAGACAAGAACAAGTCTCAAGAGGATCCCAAAGGCTCCAAGAAGAACTTCTAGAAAGAGAAGAACAAAGGAGAAATGAGCAAGTGTGCATACTACAGTAAGGGCTATCATCCTTAGAGCTCTCGTATGAAGAAGAAAATTGACATGTTGACCCAACTCCTAGAGAAGAATAACATCTCCCTTCCTGATTGCTCAAAGAAGAGGGAAGGAGGATCAAATTCAGAGNGTTGTTGGCACATCAAGCTCACCTAGCTTCATCATAGACTCTGGAGCTTAAAAACATATGGTTTTGACCTAGGAGGCATTATTCTCTTGACATGTCGAAAGGTCCACCAATAGTGCTGGGAGATGACTCTCTCACTAACAATTTGGGCAAAGGAGGGATTGATCTTGATCATGGTAAGTTCAATAATGCGTTGTATGTTATAGGTCTTGCCTCTAACCTCTTATTAGTGTATCAGATGACTCACACAGGGTCTCCAAATAAGGTCATATTCTCCCCTGATTATGTTGATATCACAGAGATATCGAATGGTAAAGTCATTGCAAAAGGTGTTGTAGATCACACTTCGAAGGTATACATGTTTTCACATTTTCTACCCTACTCAAATGCCTCTGCTCTTCTAATTCATGCTAATGAGGCAAGCAATATTTGGCATGAAAGATCTGGCCATATTAACTATAAGTATCTTTTTGATATGAGTGAAAAATATATGGTCATAGGGTTACCCAAGATTATGGTTTCCAAGGGAGTTTGTTAAGGTTGTATCCTAGGAAAACACCCAGAGGACAAATTTGAGAGAGTTAGTCATAAGAGAACCTCTGCACCTCTTGAGATGATCCACAGAGATGTTATTGGTCCATTTCCTCATATGTCAATGATTTAAGCAAAATATGCATTGACCTTCATAGATGACTTTTCCAAGTATTGTTGGGTTTACTTCCTAAAGCACAAGTCTAAAGTTTTTGACCTCTTCAAAGTCTTTAAGGCCCTGGTTGAAAACCGGTCTAGGAGGAGACTCAAGATCCTCATATATGATAATGGTGGTGAGTATTTCAAGTTTGAGTTCATTCAATATTGTAAATATGTAGGTATTCAGATGCAAAATTCAATCCCTTACACACCACAACAAAATGGTGTTGCTGATAGAAAGAACAGATCACTGAAGGAGATGGCAACCTGTATGATGGAGGCTAAGACTTTGCCACCAAAAATTTTGGCCGAGGATATAAAATGCGCATCCTATATCAAGAATAGGGTGCCTCATAAACATCTTGATGGTATGACTCCTTTCTAAGCTTGGAGTGGGCACAAGCTAGATGTGACCCATTGTAGGATTTTTGGCTCAAAGGCTTGGGCTAGAATTCCAAGTGAAAAGAGAAAGGCTTTGCAGCCCCAAAGCCAAGAGTGACTATTTGTTGGGTGTTCTAAATATTAAAACTGGTACAAGCTGATCAAATTGAGAACAAACAAGGCCTTCATTAAAAGGATTTTTTAGTTCCAAGAAGAGCGTTTAGTAGTAGTTGAAGTTGGAGAGTCCTCTTCACCACTAGAACCATTGAATGTAAGTGGAGAGACAAATGAGTTTGTTGATTCTGATTTGTCTAATAATGATGATTTAATTGAATATCTTGATAGTCCTACAACACCAAAATGGGCATCAAATAC
Organism: Pseudotsuga menziesii; assembly: GCA_001517045.1. Classification (NCBI taxonomy): domain Eukaryota; kingdom Viridiplantae; phylum Streptophyta; class Pinopsida; order Pinales; family Pinaceae; genus Pseudotsuga; species Pseudotsuga menziesii. The sequence goes on from LPNX011229906.1 coordinate 694,125, forward strand.
CATTCATGCAGCTGGGGAACTAGCTGGAAATCCTAGTGATCCTAGGAGCACTAGATCTTACTTTGAGAGTGCCCTGTGTATGAAAGATACTTTGTTTGAAAAGAAGTGCTATCTGATGGTTGAATCAGACCCACAGCCATACAAAGATGCAGTACATGATCTAATATGGAAAACAGCAATGAAAGAAGAATTCAACTCACTCCAGAAGAACAACACTTGGGAACTGGTTGATCTTCCCCCTGGGAGGAAGCTAGTTCAATGTAAGTGGGTTTTCAAAACTAAGTTTGCTACTGATGGTTCACCTTTGAAATATAAGGAAATATTAGTATCCAAGGTCTACTCACAGGTACATGGTATTGACTACAATGAAACTTCTGTACCCATGGAAAAGATGGACTCCATAAGGATAGCCTTAGCCATTGCAACTTCGAAGCAGTGGGAGGTACATCACATGGATGTGAACTGTGCTTTCCTAAATGGAGATATTACTGAAGATATTTAGAAACCTCAAGGGTTTGTTTCTAATCCATCTTTTGTTGCAGGTTAAAGAAATCATTGTATGGGCTCAAGCAAGCCCCCAGGGCTTGGTATGCCAATATTGATGGCTTTCTGTTGTCATTGAGTTTTGTTCAATGCAAGTCTAATCCTAATGTTTATTTGAAGCTGATTCATGGTTATTTGATGATTATTGTCTTGTATGTGGATGACCTTCTGATTACATGAAGTTCAAAGAAAGAGATTGTCTCCTTGAAGGATGCAATGAACCATGCATTTTCTATGATTGATTTGGGGTTGAGCCAATTCTGGGTTCTTGAAATTGCTCAATCCCATCATGGAATAAAAGTACATCAGTCCAAGTATGCATTAGATTTTCTGAACAAGTTTAACATGAAATATTGCAAGCCAAGAAAGACTCTCTTCCTTTCAGGAGTTAAGCTTGAAGAAGCAAGTTCTTCTCCTATGGTAAATAATACACTATATAGGAAGTTGATTGGGTGTTTTCTTTACCTTACACACACTCGACCTGATATTTATTATGCAGTAAGTGTGGCTTCAATATACATGGATCAGCCTCATGATATCCATTGGACAGCATCCAAAAGGATCATTAACTTTGTTCAGGGAAGAAGAACTCATGGGATTTTCTACAAAGTTAAATTTGATCTTGATTTGATTGGGTTTATTGACAGTGATTGGGAAGGTGAGAACAAAGATCAAAAGTCAACATTAGGATATTTTTTCATGCTTACAGAAGGACCAATCAGTTGGTCAATAACTAGCAAAGTGCCATAGCACTCTCATCTACAGAAGCAGAGTACAGAGGAGTTGTAAATGAAACAACTCAATGTTTATGGTTGCAGGGGATACTTGGTGAGTGTGGCTTCGAATCGGAGTTTTCAGCTATTATCTATTGTGATAATCAGAGCATCATTGGAATTTGCAATGATCCAATTCAAAGACAGAGAACCAAACACATTGAGATCCATATGCACTACATCAAACAGCTTGTGCATGATGGCACCATTCATCTACTCTTCTGTGCATCTTCAAAACAAGTAGTAGACATCTTCACCAAATTTTTTTGTGAGAAGTCATTCAACAATATCAAATAACTATTGGGGATTTCTGATCATACTGTAAATCTTGTCATCAATCATGCTATGAAGCATGATTGATAAAAAGATTTTTAAATTTTGTTTTACTATCCATGTTTAAGGGAGGATTTTCCCACTGGGTTTTTTCCTCTTTCCTTGGTTAAATGAAGATGTAGTATGTAAAGTGTGACTAAGACTTGTTGATAGGCCCTATATTTTTCTGATATTTACTCATAAAGTTAGGCTTAAAGGGGGGTGTTAGGATAATCAACCCATAGTTACCTACCTTAGACATTAATTAATCCATTTTTATCTTATTTGCCTAGTTTCCTATATTCCACTCTATGCAAGTTGTCTTCCACATGCCATTGAAGTCAAAATTGCTAAAAAAGAGTCATGGAGTGCTTGGGAAACCTCCTAGAAACCATATTTAGCATGTCTTCTTTATTCTAGATCCTCCAAAGCACATATCTGCTTTTTCTACTAAGTTGCCTGTTTTATTGAGAAATAAGGAAAAAGGGAAAGTAAGACTAGGTGTAGTTGACTTGTTTTTTGCCCTCATCATCCTCCATCCTTTTCTCCTAATAAAAACATGTATGATTTGTCTTTCCATCCCTTATTAGCTTGCCTAATTGACTTTTCCAATTCGTGAGCCTCTAAGTGGATTTGGAAACTGCTTTATGCACCTATGGGTGATTTGGCTAGATTTAGTAAGCCTACTTTTTGACTAATTCGAATGGAATCCTTATGCATTTGAATCTCTCATGTAATTATATATTGCAGGAGCCTATGACTTCATAAGGTTGGATATTTTACACTTATTCAATACATATTAATGTTATGCTCCAATTTCAATCTCCTTTGTTTGTACTTTTGCATGTTTGATTAGAAATTTTGTGAGTGCAATTGTTTTATCACTTGGGTTAAATTTCCACAAATTTATGTTATGACCAGAATAAAAATAAAAGAGAAATTGTACCAATTTGGAAGACTAAAAGGAAATATAACTTTTATCCAACAAAGAAAATTAATAAATTCCAAGAAATTACAGGGAATAAATACAAAGGGTATCAAGGCAGTAACTATAAAAATTTTAAACCACAGAATCTTGCTGCAAAAGAAAGAGAACCTCCCACTACTTTTAATAAAAACACTGCACAGACGGAACCCTTAAAATGTTGGGAATCTGGCGGGCCACATAATTTTAAAGGTTATCCAATAAGAAAGAAAAACTTTAATGTTCACTTCATTGAGGAAGTTGTTACAATTGTATATATGGCAAGGAGCATGCTCAAAATTAGTGTTGCATTGGAGAACCAACAAAAATACCGTCAAACTTCAATCGTCAAGATCAAAGGTATGATAAAAAGTCAACTCATTTCCATACTAAATGATCCATGCCCAAGTTTAAGTTATGTATCACCTATAATTTTTGAACTATGTAAATTAGTACCAGAAAAATTTGAGAAGCCATGGCTAGTACAATTAGCCACAGGTACTCAATGTAAAGTCATCGGTTATGTTAAAGACTGTGAAATGTTAATGAATGATTTCAATACAAATGTTTATATGAATATTTTATCATTAGGTTCCTATAATATGTTAATAGGAATTGATTGTCTAGGAAAACAAAGAGTAATGCTGAATTGTTTTGACAAAACCTTTACATGCATAGATGATACTAGGAACCCAATTAAAGTGAAAGGAATTCCAATAAAAGATACAATCAAAGAGATCTCTTCTCTACAAATGAATAGATCAGTATGTAAGGGATGTAAAGTATTTGTTTTTTATGTAATGGATGATAAAGATAATGAAAACCAACTTAAAACAAAAGATATACCTATCTTGAAGTATTTTAAGGACATATTTCTTGAAGAATTCCTTGGACTACCTTTGAAGAGAGACATAGACTTTACAAATGATATGATACCTGGAGCACTACAAACATCAAAATATCCTTACCAAATGAACGTAATAGAGGTTACATAACTCAAACCACAATTACAAGAATTGATTGACAAAAAGTATATTCGACCTAGTGTTTCCCCTTTGGGAGCACCCATCTTATTTGTAAATAAGAAAGACAGAACCTTAATATTCTGCATAGACTATGGACAACTAAATAAAATGACTATTAAAAAATACTACCCGCTACCTGAGGTAGACGATCTATTTGATCAATTTTGCGAGGCAACTTAATATTCTCTAAAATAGACTTAAAGTCTAGATACCATCAAGTGGGGATCAAAGATGAAGACATATTTAAAACCACTTTTAGGAACCATTATGGTCACTATGAATTTGTCATAATTCCTTTTGGGTTGACAAACGTATCTGCAGCATTCATGGGCTTAATGAATAGTATTCTAGGTAACTATCTATATAAATTTGTAGTTGTTGTCATCGACGACATAATTATTTACTCGAAGAATGAACAATAACATGAAGAACATATAAACATAATTTTACAAGTATTAAGAGAAGAACAACTTTAAGTTAAGTTTAGTAAATATGACTTCTTCAGTTGAGCGAGCAAAGTGTTGTGTAGAGTGCGAGTTTGGCAGTTGTGTTGTGAGATTTTGTTGAGTTGCAGAAGGGTAGATTCGTCGGGTGCATTCTAAGGTTTAGGGTGTGAGGCATGCTGAGAAAACTCGATGCAATTGAGATTTCCAATGAACAAGAGTCCCCTATTCATCCCATGGTCATCGAAGAATAATTCATGATAATTCCAGTTGACTCATTGTCTATCCCTAAGAGAAAGCAGCAGGCTCAGAAGCCCAGTTCCACACCGTCACAGAAGAGGCACATGCGCACTTCAGCTAGAGTGTCAAAACGCTGCCGAAAGAGTCCCGCTATAGGTTCGAGAGATCTCACAGCAATTCAAAGAATCCAAGGATAAGAAGTCAGTGTATACCTTATCAATTGAATGTGGCTTGGGGAGGAGCCACAAGACTGTGTTGGGACCCTTTTGGCAGGGGTTTTGGTAAGTGAGTTGTGTAGCGTCGTGGTAGCGATGCAAGCTCACGCGACACCATGCAAGGTCAGATCAACACGATGGGCAGAATGATAACCATTTTTTAATATTTAATATATTATTTGACCAAGTTTTGTCGCCATAGGTCATTATCGGTTAGAAGTTAGTTAGAATTGGACCTTCAATGTAAATGTTAGATTTTTTAACATTAAGCTAGCATTATATTAGGATCTTTAACTAAGAGAATAACAAGAACAATAATCAAACACAAGAGACAATAAAAATAGTGTTTTCCTCGAGGAAACCATAAATGGATAAAACCCCAAAACTTCCTCAGAGATAGAATCAACGCAAAAAGTAAAACCCCAAAATAGTAAGACGATCTCCTGACAGTGTTAACCTCTTTCTTCCTTGCCCTTGTGTCTTCTTATTCCTCATCTATGCACTACAACTGAGTGTGTGTGAGTGTGTGATAAATAGAGAGCCTAACTCTCTATTTATACTAATTCCTGACTTAACTAAACCCAACTAGGGCCAACTTCATTAGGTGAGTTTAATAACCCTAGTGCCCCAGAACTGTGGGGACTTTAACCCTTATACAATAGGAGGGTTACCCACAATGACTTGACATGACTTATTTACATTATAAAACCTCCCAATAGGAACATCTGGGCATGACATGACTCAAGTACATTACAAATACATCCCGGAATAAACATCGGGTTACAATACATAAGAAGTATAAGTGAATACATTCCGAAGTTACAATTACATCAGCACTCCCTCTTAACTAGGAAGGTATTCTCTTGACACAATTTATCAGCACAAGTCTTCTTCTCTATATCATCTATATCATCGTCAAGTTCTCGTCATCTTCATCTTCAAGTCATCTTCATCATCGGATCTGGATCATCACTGGACATCATCACTGGATCTAGATCATCATCACTAGATATGGATCATCACTTGATCTGGATCATCACTGCTGGATCGTCATCACTGGATCATCACGGGTGCTAGCTCATGATTCTTCTCATCATAGGAAGTTCTACAGAGCCATCCCTTTTTCATGTTGGCTATAGGCCTAGCCTCCATGTAGGTCTTCTTCAGCACTTATATCTGACACCAAGTCAGAATCGCCCGCCCAACACTTACATTTGACCATGAGAGGAACACATCCAACACGATGTCAGAAAGGCACACCCTTCACTCACATCTGATCATGTAGGACCCAATCCGATAATCACATTAGAAATGCCCAGTACTCACATTCACCAGCATGATAGGACACAACTACTATCATCTGTGAAAAGGATGAGCACTTAAAACCACCAGCATGATAGGACACAAATACTATCATCTATGGAAAGGCACAGCACTCACATCCACCAGCATGATAGGACACACCTATTGTCATATGTGGAAAGGATCAACACTTACAATCACCAACATTGTAGGACACACGTACTACCATCTGTGAAAAGGAATAGAACTTTCAATCACCAGCATGGTAGGACACACCTACTACCATCTGTGAAACGGCACGACACTTACATCTGACCATGGAAGGAACTTAATCCTCTGACCATGGAAGGAACTTAATCCTCTAACCATGTCAGAAGGGCACTCAGTCCCAGACTAAGGGTTCCTGGTAACTGACCAGGTGCCTCAATTCTCCTAGAGAATGGAAACAACCCTTCTATCTGATCAAGTGGGAACACATCCCTCAATCACATTAGAATGTCCATGCACTCATATCTAATCATGTGAGAACACATCACATAGCCGAATCAAAATGGCCTTCAGTCCCAGACTAAGTTTTCCTGGTAACTCACCAGGAAGCTCCATTCCAAGAATGGCAACAACCCTTATATCTGATCACGTGGGAACACATCCCTCAATCACATCATAATGGCCATGCGCTCACATCTGATCATGTAAGACTACATCTTACAATCATATCAGAAAGGCCCTCAGTCCTAGACCGAGTATTCTTGGTAACTCACTACGAAGCTCCATTCCAAGAATGTCAATAGCCCTTATATTTGATCATGTAGGAACCAATCCTATAGTCATATCAGAATGGCTCAGCACTCATATTTGGCATGGAAGGAACCAATCCTCTCACCATGATAGAATGGCTCATCCCTTACATCTGACCATGGAAGGAACCAATCCTCTCACCATCATCAGAATTGCTCACGGACTCATCACTTCCCCTTGGAAGGAACCTCAATTTGGAGAACACCAAGCTTCTCCCTGAAGTACTCAAACTTCACTCTGGCCAATGGCTTCGTTAACACATCAGCTATCTGTTCATCCTTCGCAACATACTAGAGCTTCACTACTCCACTCTGCACCATATCCCTGACATAGTGATACTTGATCTCGATATGATTCAACTTGTCATGGAACACTGGGTTCTTCGACAACTTCACACAACTCTGGTTGTTGCAATATGTACAAGTAGCATCCAACTGGAGATCAAATAAATCATATAGTAGCTTCCTTATCCATACTGCCTCAAAACTAGCTCAACAAGCTGCGACATACTCTGTTTGAGTTGTACTCAGTGCCACACAGGATTGCTTCCTGCTAAACCAAGAGATCACACCTAATCCCAAACTGAAGCAACACCCTGAAGTGCTCTTCCTATCGATGGCACTTCCTACCCAATCTGAATCAACATAACCCTCCAGGTTAATCTTTTGACTCACCTCATACTTGAGCCCATAATCAAGTGTACCCTTCAGGTACCTGAGAATATGCTTTGCAACAATCAAGTGAACATGTCTCGGATTTGTCAGGAACTGGCTCAAGGTGTTCACAGCAAAGCAAATATCGGGTCTCGTGTTCATTGGGTACATCAAGGACCAAATCATCTAATGATACATTGTAACATCAACCATATTTGATGAAGCATCACTCAATAGATTCAGGTTCAATTCCATAGGTGTGGCCATAGCCTTGCCGTCCATCATCCCAAATCTCTTCAAGATCTCTACTGTATATTTCCCTTGTCCCAGGGAAATTCTATCTGCATTCTGCCACACTTCCATGCTTATAAAATAATGCATCATACCCAATTCCTTCATTTCAAACTCAGCAGCAAGATTCCTCTTCGTATCAGTAATCAACCCATCCATACCTATTTCAAATAGATCATCTACATAGAGTAGGAGCATCACTAGGTTTCCATCGTCAACCTTGTAGTAAAGGTTGGAATCTACTTTACTCTTGGTAAATCCCAAACTAGATAGAAAGTTGTCAATTCTATCGTACCATGTCTTGGGTGCCTGTTTCAAACCGTACAAGGATTTCTTCAATCTACACACATGAGACTCCCTGTCATATGTCTCGAAACCAAGTGGCTGCTCTACATATACTTCCTCTTCCACTACACCATTCAAGAAAGTAGTCTTGACATCCATCTGGTGTATCCTCCATTTCGTCACTGCAGCCAGAGTAGGTACTGATATGATGGAAGTGTATCTGGCTACTGGTGCAAAAGTTTCTTCATAATCTATTCCTTCTTTCTGGGAGAAACTACGAGCAACAAATCTTTCTTTATATTTTTCAATGCTACCATTTGCAGCATGCTTGATCTTATACATCCATTTGGAATTTACGATAGACTTCCCTTCTAGTCTTGGGACAACATCCCAAACATCATTCTTCATGATCGATTGATACTCTTCTATCATAGCATCCTTCCATTCTTTTCGTTCTCTCGCTTCTTCATAATTGGAAGTTTCTTTATCGATGAAATCACATAATAAAGCTACATATCCGGAGCAGGATCTGGTCCTCTTTCTTTCTCTATGATTCTCTTCTAGAGCCCCATATCTTTCCACACCTTGGATATCTTCTCATACCCAAGCAGGTTTCCTCTTATGAGGATTCTCTTCCTGAGGTGGATCTACAGGTTCTTGTGGTTCTTCAAATTCTCGATCTTCTTCTTGAGTTTCTTCATTCATGGTTGTATCATGAATCCTGGGTGCTTCCACTTCTTCAGGAACTTCAGCAGATTTCTTTCTGGATTTGTTGTAAGCTGAGTCTTTGTCAAATGTCACATCCCTGCTTATGTCAATCTTCTTGAATCCTGGGAAGTATATTCTGTAAGCATTCGAGCTTTCAGAGTATCCCACAAATATACCCTTCTTTCCTGAAGGATCTAATTTTTTCCTATTCTCTTTTGGAATATGTATGTACATTGGACAGCTGAATATTATGAGATGGATGACTTCTGGTTTCTTGCCGAAAAAGACTTCTTTAGGTGCCTTGTTCTTAAGTACTCTGTGTGGAGTACGGTTCTATACATACACTGCTATCCTTGCAGCTTCTTCCCATAGATGCATAGGAAGATATTGATCATGAAGCATAGCTCTTACATCTTCCATGATAGTTCGATTCTTCCTTTCTACAATCCCATTCTTTTGTGGATTATATGGGGTGGAGAACTCCCTCTTAATCCCTGAGTCTTTGCATAACTCTTTGAATTCATTTGACGTGAGTTCTCTACCATTATCTGATTGAAAGGTCTTGACCTTCTTTTTTGTGTGATTCTCGATCAAGGATTTGAATTCCTTGAACTTGCTAAATACTTCATCTTTGTTCTTCAGGAAGTAAATCCATGTCTTCCTAGAAAAGTCATCAATGAAAGAAACATAGTATACATACCCGCTTAGTGATTTTGATGATATTGGTCGGCATACATCAGAGTCGATGATTTCCAATATTCCTTTTGCTTTTCTCTCGCTACTTGGAAATGTCTTCTTTGTGTTATTTTTTTTCGCACATCCTTTGCAGACCCCATCATGTTTTGCTTGTATTTCTAGAATACCTTCAACAACTTTGCTTCCAAGTGGTAGTGCTCTATAATGCACATGTGCAAGACTTCTATGACAAAGTTCATTTGGCTCTACTGTGTCATGTAACAAGGCTTGTTCTGGATGGCCCTTCAATTTGTACAGACCTCCTTTGTGTTCCCCAATCACTACTACATCATCAATAGTCTTTCCCTTTGGCCACATGATGACTTGGCCATCTATAAATGCAACCCTCATTCCTTTTGCATCTAATGCAGATATGGAGAGGAGATTCTTCTTTAGTCCTGGTACAAACAATACTTCCTTCATTGTCATAGACTTTCTAGAGTCTAGCTTATAGGAGGATTCCCCACTACCTTTTATTGGATATTGGTAGTCATCTCCGAGCTTCACCTTTTAGGTGATTCATGTTCTGATAGTTTCAGAAAGGATTCCTTGAATCTTGTCATATGTTTGGAAGCCCCACTGTCTATAAGCCAATCATTACTTCCATGAGTAATGTTTCCCATAAGAGAAGAAATAAAAACATATTCTTCATCACTTGAAGAATCTTCACTTTCAAATCTGGTTCTCTTTGTTGAATGTTCATCATCCTCTGCAGCATGAGCATGATGTCTTCTCTTGTTTCCCTTCTTCTTGTGAGAGACATTTTTGTTTCTAGGAAATTCTCTAGCATAGTGTCCTTTCTCATCACATGTATAACATCTTATTCTAGACAAATCTTTTCTAGTGTTATCTTTGTGAGAGTGCTTACCTCTGGGGTGATGAGAATTTTTTCTGGTTTTCTTGGATTGTACCGTCAGATCTTGATCTTCACTTCCCATATTTTATTCTCGAGCTACTATTTGAGATTCTTCTTGAGAGAACTCTTCCCATAGTCTGTTGAACTTGAATAACTTTTTCCTGGCACAGATTCATTGAATAAAGGAGCCCCATGATCTAGGGAGACCATTCATGGTGGTCATTACAATCTCTGCATTATCCACTTCTTCATCTACTGCTTCTAGATGTTCCTTGATCTAAGATACCCTTGTAAAGTAATACTGGATGGTCTCTGCATTCTGGATCTTTACATTCTTCAGTTGGTTTCTTAGAGTCATCTTTCAGTTTATGTTCTTCCCTTCAAACAATTTGGTTAGCGCATCAAACATAGCTTTAGGTGTCTTTAGGGAGGACCCCCTTGGTATGAGGTGATCATTGATTGAATAAGAAATGATCCACTTTTCCATAACCAATTTATTCTTATGTAAGGCCTTTGCCTCATCTCCCTTTGGAACTGGAACCTCCTCACTGATATAGGAGTCCAACTCATTTTCCTCGAGGACCACGGAGATCCTATACTTCCAGGCTCGGAAGTTATCAGCTCCCTCAAGCTTTTCAACAAGCTTGGTATGATGAGACATATTAACTAAGAAACTCAAATGGAAATACAAAAGATTTAGATCTTACTAGGTCAAGATGTCGGATCGAGATTTGGAGCTGAAATTTTGCAGTGTTGTTTCAGGAGCATATTAGGGTTTTTCTTTTCTGGAGTTCTGTCCAACCAAATTCTTTTATTTTGATCCCTAACTTTTATTTTGAGGAGGATATGAATCCAAACCTGGGCTCACTGAAAAATTCCACTTCTGTGGAAAGCCATAATTTTCAGTAGCAGTGTCGGGTCCAAAACTGAAAAACCTCAGAATTGGATTCTACTTCCACATAAAGATGTGCCCTAGGGAGGAGATTTATTCCAACATTCTTTTGCTGAAAATCTATGGAGAGAGATCCAAAAAGTAGGAATCCCTAGTTCCTGCAGCTACACAGTGTCTTCTTCTCAGGTTAGCTCTAATACCATGTTAGATTTTTTAACATTAAGCTAGCATTATATTAGGATCTTTAACTAAGAGAATAACAAGCACAACAATCAAACAAAAGAGACAATGAACATAGTTTTTTTCCTCGGGGAAACCATAAATGTAGAAAACCCCACAACTTCCTCAGAGATAGAATCAGCACCAAAAGGAAAACCCCAAAATAGTAAGATGATCTCCCGACAGCAGTAACCTCTTTCTTCCTTGCCCCAGTGTCTTATTCTTCCTCAGCTATGCGCTACAACTGAGTGTGTGTGAGTGTGATAAATAGAGAAGCTAGCCCTTATTTATACTAATTCCTGACTTGACTAAACCCAACTAGGCCCGACTTCACTAGGTGAGTCTAATAACCCTAGTGCCCCAAAACTACGGGGACTTTAACCCTTAACCAATAGGAGGGCTACCCACAATGACTTGGCATGACTTGTTTACATTATAAAACCTCCCGATAGCAACATCGGGGCATGACATGACTCAAGTACATTACAAATACATACTAGAATAAACATCCGGTTGTAATAGATAAGAAATACAAGTGAATACATTCCGAAGTTACAATTACATCAACAGTAAAGGCGCACGCCTATATATAGAGACAGTTTTACAAATGTAATAAGGAGGATAGATAGGAGATATTGTAAGATATGAAGTTTGAGATCTAGTGAGATATGTCTATTTTTCTGATGAGTCAATTGTTTTATTTGCAATCTATCTAAGTTTTGGGATGTGATTGGTCTCGTACCGTCGAGAAGAATTATCTATTTGGGATCTATTCCACGGAAGTAATATGACATGAAGGTTGTTGCATAAATATTGTCTTTATGTTTTCTCTACTACGATATCAATGAGAATTATGATTTACTGATGTTGTTGTGATCTCCTCCAGTTCTGTTGCATTTCTGTTATGATTTGTTGATGTTGCTGTGATATCTTCCAATTATGTCAGATTTATGATAATGGATGGTTTAAGTTGTTTTATACTACTGGAATGAACTGCTACAATAAATAAATGATGTGATTTGTTAGATCTATAGTGATGAAGGTAGATTATGATCACTGTCTTAATTCTGTAATCTGATGTTTATGCTCCTATGCCCATCGAATGCCATGTCTTCATTTCTCACTACCGAAAACTTGGTTTCGATAGCTCTACCTCGAACATCTTGGGTGAGACTTCATCTGCTCTGCGCATGTTGCTGGGCAGGGTAAAACCTATCTGGGCCAGTGCTCAAGGAGATCACGCTGGTTGGGCATCGACAAAGTGAGAACCCCTGTCGACGAGGATTTGTTGGTGGGTTTCGGCAACAGCCAACAATATAGATAAATACAAATTTATAACTTTTAAGTTGAATCTTCTCAACCATATATATATATATATATATATATATATATATATA
>LPNX011229906.1:706999-728281 GCA_001517045.1 Pseudotsuga menziesii
TATCAACGTTCTCCAAAATGTCATTTTCAATAATGCCCCATTGGCTTGACCAAGCCATGGTATCTTTACAAGAACCTTGCTTGAGGCGCAGTTTTTTTTAACTTGAGTTTAAAGTAACTTTAGGAAGTCTCTCATTTCCCATGTTATATATCTTATGCTTGTACATTAGGTACCTAGTCATAGCCATGCTCTCGATTGGGGGAAGACCCACTTCTATGAGAAGAATATGATAATATTTATTGATTTGAATTTTGAGGTTATAAGTTATAAACCTCTTCTAGAATTAATCAATCCTCCTCCAAGATTCTCTAGAAATACTCCACCCCCATACTTCACAACCATAGAAGATAACAAGGATGAAAACAGTTTCAAAGATGAACTTTTTTTATCCCATATGACCAGATTGGTTGATTTATAGTAATTTTCAAGACCAAAACAAGATTTACAACCTCCATTATTCCTTTCCTCAATGCTATAGTTCCAATTGAGCTTGTGATTAATACCAATTCCAAGATGCTTGTAAGAAGTCGCTTCCTCTAGATTTCTATTGTCTTAAATAAAATTTGCATAGGTATCTTTCTTATATTTTATAATCATGGTTTTTTTCTTGTCGGCGTTAACATTATACCCATGTTAGAGAAGATATATTTAATAATTCTTAATTCCTTATCAAGATGGGAATGAAACCTTGACATAAAAACAATATCATCATCATAAATTAGGAGGATCATAACTATCCCAACTAAGATTGTATCGGTGCAACCTGCTTCTTCTAAACAGTTTTCTAGCTTATCAATGTAAATGCCAAAAAGGGTAGGGGAGAGGGGGAAACCTTATTTAACTCCAATACTACAATTGATATATGTTTTCCACCCCTCGTCATTCTTAATCTTGGTAATGACCTTTTGGTATAACCTTATCATGGTAGCTCTCAACTCAAAAGGAAACTTAAGTTGCTATATCCTATTGCACAGGTAATTTCTAGGCACTAGATCAAAATATTTTCTAAAATAGACAAAGCAACAAAATAGGTTAGACTTATTATTATGACATTCCTTTGCAATGTTCCTAAGTGTAATGAGGTGATCCATGGTTGAATGATTCCTTCTAAAACTTGCTTGGCCTTTATCCCACTTACCTTCCATTTCTATCCATTCATTCATCTTAGTTTCTAAGATAATACCATATAACTTAGCTAAAAGAGGGATAATCGTAATAGCACAATAATTAGAGGGGTCATTTTTATCACCACTTTTGAAAATAGGAATAATGAGGATTTGAGTCCAAGGTGTAAGGAACCATTTTTTGGTCGCTAGATTATAGAGTTTGACAATGTGTGGGATGAGGACATTGCCTCAAATTTGTAATATTTTTGCGTGGTATCCTTCAATGTATTTGGATTTTCCATTTGCTAAGCGCTTAACCCAAAATATATGTTTCTAACTAGAAAACTTATTTCATTATCAGAAGGGTTTGAGTGTTATCTCTGATATCCAGGGATTCATAAATCTTTTTAAGATAGGATTCCAATCTTTTAAAGCAATTTTATTGTCTTCTTTTGTTTTGCGAGTTAGAATTTGCCTCCATAATTTCTTAGGAGCAACCTTAGAGATCTGTAGGTGATTTTATTTCCTTTTACTTAGATAATGCCTTTATTTCTTTTAATTAAGGATTTGTATTTATTTATCTTGTCCATTTTTATCGAATCTATAGAAGCTTTCTTGATTTCTTTTCTCACATCTTTACACTCTTGATCATACCAAGGATTGGTTCAACTATTGCTCGTTTTAGTCGAGACTTTAATAGAGAACTTGTTAATTGACCATGAGATGGTTGTAGCTAAACTCTGGTAGAGATTTTCTCTATTCTCCATGCCAGATAAAGGAACCGGTTTATTTTTTAGATCATGGAGAAAACTGACAGCTTTATTTTTATCGAAGATCAAGTGCTTTTCACAGTGATAGTTTTCTTATAGTTTTCTTATTGGGGTTTCTATGCATGGAAATATTGAGATTTATAATTAAATTTCTATGATAAGAGTTGGGATCATTGTCGTTGAAGATGTTGAAATCTATTAAATTGTTGTATGTAGGGATATCGGATATAACATAATCTACCACACTACTTCCAAGCCCATGGATACAAGTCATCTGGATAGAGTTTTTCCATTTTGTGAGACCGTTGCAAATGATAATATCTTGAGCACTACAAAATTTGACCACTCATACAAGAAAAAAAAATCACCTAGATATTAAAAACTTCTTTTGTACTTGTTAGCTAGTTCAAGGTATTCATCTAACCAAAGAGGATTAGGGTTCGAATAGTTGCTTAATATAATAGCTTGGTTACTGGATGTTAGAGCATTGAATTCAACTATCAAAATGATATTTCCTTTGATCCTAAACTAGAAATATGATGTTCTAAACCATTATAAGGACAAGTTTTATCTAAATTGGTTCTTTTATAGAAGTTGGAATTAAGAGGGGAAAAATAATAGATGGCTATGTAGGGTTGTTCATCATCAATGTGTGTGATCTCTATGCAAACAAATTGGTTGTAATGGTATTTTTAATAAATCCTAACACGTGGTATGTTCTTCCTAATGCAACATGCTATAGCCCCAATGCCTCTACAACATGAACATTTATTCCATATTTACCATAGGACATATTTGACTACATAAGGGACGTTAGACTCCTCGTGTTTCCAAGTTTCAACAAATAGTAAAATATCAATTTCGCTTGGGATCCAACTTAACTTAGGTCCTTTGCTCCACTGAAATCCACGAAAGTTCTAGGAGAAGATTCGGAGTGTGTAAAATTGTTATTTATTACTATCCTCTTGGTTTCTATCTCTAATAACACTTTCATGTTTCTGATTAATGCCCATTCTCCCTCCTTCCTAGCTTCTTTTACCTTTTGGAACTCCTTCCTTAATTCAACCTGATCCTTTGAAATGAGTTCTTCATTTATAAATATCTTTGGTCCTTTTAAAATTGATGTCTTACTGAGCATGTTGTATTTTTGTTTGGTAGAGCTAACCTTAACTCGCATTAGCCTTTATTTATTCTCAATTAACTTCCCTAACCTGTTTGCTTCTATGAGGCCGGTAGTTTCAATTTGTAACCTATTGTGAGCTCTCTTTGACAATGGCTAACATATAATCTTCTTCCTCCTCTTTCAAACTAAAAACTACAAGGTTTAAAGCTCTTTTGTTAGCCTCATGGTCTAAGGCTATGAGATTATTCATTTCCTCTTCAATGGGTTTGATACCTATTTTACCTTCTATATTATTTAGGTTGTGGTTGTGGTTAATTTTTTTCTCTAATTCTTAAATCCTATCCTTTAACTTAATATTTTCTAGTGTCTTTTTTGGTGTTTTTGAATTTACATTGCATGTAGTCTAGTCTCCATTATCTCTACCTTGTTCTCCATTTTTTTTATCTTATCGTCTAATTGTTTTTTATCTCTTCTTGAAAATATGTAAATTTATTATGGAGCATGGATTTTAAATCTATCTGGAGTTTAGCTTCTCTTTGTTCGCTACTTTTCTCTAAGGATTCTATATATTCATAATTTCATCCTCTCCTTCTTCCCTACGGTTTCTTTACTGACTCTATGAAATCATAAAGTTTTTGTAGGGTAAGTGTGCTAGGTATTCCTTTAACAGATTTTCGAAAATGGGGTAAATTACTCATATTTATGTAAAGTTGTAAAAATGTATATAGAAAAAATTAAAACAAAAAATAGAAAACAAAATACGAAATAATAATAATAATAATAATAATAAATAAAATAAATAATAACAAAATAAAATTTAAAAGAAAAGAGAGGGAAGGGAAGTGTGCACCTGATTTAGAGCCCCGAAATAAATGATGAACATTCCCTAGCGATAAGAGTGGAGTGAGCAGAAATTTTAGGGAGGGTTTTCATGTTAGAGATTCACCTAGGGTTTTCACCTTAGAGCTTCACCTTTCACCGAGGGTTTTTCACTGAAGGCTGAAGGTTTCACTGCATATAAAAAAAAAACTAAAAAGCTAAAGTATTAAAAAATAGAGAGGTAAGGAAAGTATCTAATTTAAAGCTCCCAAATAAAGATTCCTTAGGTGCACCAGTGGAGTGCCAAAACAAGCTTTTACTAAGATTTTCACGACATAATTTCACTAATGGTTTTCACCTCAAAGCTTCACCCTTCCATTCTATTACTTGTATTACTTGTTATGGTGATCACTCTTGAACATTTGTAAATACCAGTGCAATTAGGTAGATGTATAAAATATAAAGCAAATTTTCCTCTTGTAATTATGGAGTAATCATCATTATTTATTCATTATTTTTGCAAAATCATTAGAAAAACAAGGGCAAAGGTAAGATGTACGAGGAAAAAACTAAATTTACATATAATTATTTTCAAGCTACTATATGGAATAAATGTCAAATTAGTGAAATGACATAATAAATCACAACAAATCCATAGTAAGATCTGGGTCATAATCACGTAGTTATTAAATATAAAACGAGTTAGTAAATGTAAACAATAACTTTCACATAAACATAAGAATATTTTCCCATAAACAAAAGAATATATGGCAATGGTGTGACGTAATTGAGTTTATAGACGAAACCTAAAAAAAAACTCGTTATAGTAAAATGTCTTACAATATGAAAATATATAACTAACATGAAGCATCAATTGCAAATAAGAAAATAGATAACGGACATGACGAACGAACTACAGATGATCATACTTCACCCACCATTATTTCTAATCGAAGAAAAAACCAAAATAGAAAAATTGCTTTTACCATTATGGTTAAAATATAACAAAACACTTTATGTAAAAATAAATATTAGATTTGCTTATATAAAGACAAACCATTTAGGTAAAACAAAAATATTTAAATATAAGATTGCTAAGTTATTCGGATTTGACATTTCTTAAAATAAATTATTATATTAAGTCATTGTGGTTTCACATTATAGGCTCTTTATGTTGGACTTTGGACTTTCCATTATGTTTGGAATAAACTTCCATCACTAGTCACTCTGATGTAAATACGAAGGAACTTGAAAGAAATATATATTAAAAAAAAATGGAGTGATTCATCAACACTTATCTAGCAATTTATTTATTGTGGTATTATATGCTCTATTTGGTTTTCCCTTAAACGCGTCTCTATAAATTATATTTAATTAATCAACTTGCACTTTGCAAGATAATTCTCAACTATAGTGATTGATTCGATGGATGGAGTATCTCAACTATAGTGATTGATTCGATGGATGGAGTGTGCTTATGTATAATTTTCCAATTTTTTCAATGCTTTTTTGTTTTCTATCTAAGTCCTGTCATAATAAATAATCATTTCAATGAAACAAATAAACAAAAATGGAACGTTAATATATTCAAAATATAATTTTAAATATAATTATTAATTAGTTTGATAAAATGGAACGTTAATATATTCAAAACATAATTATCAATTAGATGGATAAAATGGAGATAATCTATAATTTTTTTAATTACTTTAACAAATAAAAAAATTAATTATGATTATCGTTAACATTATTTAAAATAAAATCAAGGAAGCATGTGGGGGTAGGGAGTTTATCTGCCAAGGGAAATTTCGTCATTTAAATATCCTTGGAACAAGCCACAAAAAACCAAGATGAGGGTTTGACTTTGCACCCGGCCATTCCTCTAGTAAAAAAGAAAGGATGGAGGTCTTTAGTAGTATTAAGTGACTCAATGCTTATGATCAAACACTTAAGAAGTGGCTCTATGTATATGGATATGTCTCCCAACCATATTTTCAAGAAAAATCATGTTGCATCATTAGGCTTAAGCTTTAAAGGTTTATCACATTTTAAAAAATAAGAAGAAATAACAACCAAGTAGGAGATTTGCATGAAAATTTGGTAGTAAGCAAGAATTAAAGGATTTGCAAGAATAAATGGAGAAGTGCTTTTCAAGCTTATTTTTTAGTTAATGAGGTCGCAAAATAGAGAGGATTCATAGAAAAGTTAAGAAATCAAAGTATATATGACATTAACAGTACTAGCAATAACCATATTAATAACATCAATAGATTCAAAATAATTAGACATAACCATATTATAAAGATCAATATATTCAGAATACATAAACAACCATATATTTGACACATTGATAATGTTTTGTCCTAAAAAATGTAGCAATTAATTGTATCTAATTGTTAATCTAATATAACAACCACTTAATTTGCAGTTGTTAAACTCATAGTTGAAGTTAAGTTCATAGTTATATCTTCATTCCAGTTAAGCTAATAGTTGTATCTAATAGTCCATTTAAAAATTAATATAAAGATATTGCACTTAATATAAAAACTTCTAGTTGTCTCGACTCATAGCTTCCAAATAGAGTTCAACTAAGCCTTATGCACATTAAATCCATTAACTCAACTCCCAACTGTTAGATGGAGTTCAATTATAACTTGAGATGCACATTACCATGCCACTAAGGAATTTATTAGGAGTTTAGTTAGGAGTTCAGGGGAGTTTATTAGGAGTTCCACTCTCTTCCAACTTAAAATGTAGTTTGACTAAACATTGTGCACATTAGCTAGACTTATAAGTAATAGACTACACATTACCATGCCATTAAAACATGAGTTTGTTTTCCAAACTACTACAAAGTGCGGTTATCACATGAGCTATTTTTTATTTTTTTAGAATTGTTAATTATGAATTTTGAACAACGCCCATAAAATCAATCTCGACAATACACTTATCTCATTCTCATTCATAGATGGTACTAGACCACAAAATTCTATGATATATACTTTCATTAACTTGCAGATTGAGCCTCTTGTCAAATTTAACAAAGATGGAAAAAAAAAGGTGGCATGGGCATGTGTGCAATACAACCCCACTACTCCTAAAAATTTATAAACCTTGTTTTGGGGCATATACATTCTTGAGTAGGCTAAATTTGTTCTTCAAAATGGTTACATTTGTAATTTTGCAATAACAGCAATCATAATGCTTTTCTTAGACTAAATAATGGATTTTAAAACCACCTTGATAATTAAAATTGCGATTTAACCACTACAAATTACCGTTTCCACAAAAAATTGTTATCCAGGTATATCAGATTCCAACAAGGTTAGGGGCGTTTTGGTTAGCGCTTATACTACTCCCTACATTCCTTGCCGAGCAGATTAGGCAAATTCAGAGGCTGTAGGATGGAGTTGATGCACTCAGGTCAGATATTGAAGCCCTTAAAGTGCGGCCTCTCCCAGAATTGTTAGTTGATGAATCGAGCTCGCACTTGTTCGAGGTCCTAGGCTTAAACCCGTCAGCCTAGTCAAAAGAGTAAGCTGTCGACGAACCCAACAATCAAGGAGAAATCAAGATAAAAGAAAATTCCAAGAAACTCATTTAATAGAAAACAAAAAGTTATGCTATAGTGTTTTTGTATACTCGTATCTTACTCTTGAATTTAATCAAGAACTCGATCCCACTTTTGTCAAGGAAAATATATAAGAGAGAAGGATTTAGAATAGAAGCTATAGATGAGAACTTTGGTATGCAAAGCATTTATATATTTTATTTAGTTTTTATTTAAAAATAAAATAAATTCTTTTTAATAATATAATGATGATAAAGAACAATGGTAATGGTTAATTAGTCTTATAAAAATGAAAATAAATTATAAATTTTGAATTACTTTAACAAATAAAAAATCATAAAATTTAAATTATTTTAACAAATAAAAAATCATAGTTTATATTTATTTTAATTCATAATTTATTAAATTTTCAAAAAGATTAAATTATTTTAATTTAAAATATTTTCTTATGTTTTTTGGATCTACAAATAATTTACATCTTTGTAAATACTTATTTGAATGAAATAAATGTTAATATATTTAAAATTTAAAATAAATACTTATTTGAATGAAATAAATGTTAATATATTTAAAATTAAAAAGTTTTAAATTCAAATGATTAATTAAATGGATAAAATGGTGAATAATTTATAAATTTTAAATTCTTTTCATAAATAAAAATAATTAATTATAATTAGTTTTAGATTTATTTTAACTCAACTCGCAACAAAAAGGATCCAATTATTTTAATTGAAATTGTTTTCTGGGTAACCAAAGGCTGAATCTCACTCGATCATGGCAGCAAGGCCACTCTGCAAAGGATTCTTCTCGTCGAATATTTGGAATTGAACTTCAAAGCTGCCCCAACCGGTTTTCTCTCGGCCAAAGTTGGCAAGTGACACGAGCCCCTGGGGATGCCGAAGCACCCATACTATGGGTCACGATACAGTTGAAGAGCGACAAGGACTGATTCTAGCTTAGATTCTGACTTCAAAATAATTTTCCTCAAAAAAGATTTTTTGTTGACTATCTTAATACTTTATTAAGAGACTTAAAAAAAATGAAGTTTATATATACATTAAAAATAAACATTATGACAACATTTCTCAAATTTTTAAAATTAATAATTCAAATTTTTTTTAATGTTCTTAATATAATGTAATTTAGTTTTCTAATATATATATTTTCATTATACAATTTATCTAATATTCTTTATTATATAATTTATTTATTTATATATAATATATTAAATAATTTATTTTGGTTTTCATTATATAATTTAGATATATTTTACGTTGAGAGGTTTGTTTTAGATCTTAGGTGTGGAAATGGGTAGCTTTTATTAATTTAATCAAATTAATTAATACAAAACTAAACTAAATATAATATCAGTTTATAATAAATAAATAAAATATTTATTTAGAATTATATATAGAAGAAATACAAATAATAAAAGAAATATAAATGTAATTACAAATAATTTTTAATTTTTAATAAATTCTAGCTAAATCATTTAGTGAAGTGTAGGTCACCTTTTCAAGGTGAGCAATGTTGGATTCTTTTTAGGAATGATTTAGTTGGAAATAGACACTAAAAAAATCCAATCATGTAATATGAGCTTCCGCGTCATACATTGTCATTGTTAAAGTAATTTCTTACTTAACAAATATTTTACAAATATATTTTTAGATTAAATTGAATTTATATTAATATATATTATAAGATGTATTTTCTATAATAACTTTATATTAACTTCAGATTTACTGTGAGGGATCCAGAGATATAAACATTTTCTTGAATTTAATAAAGGTTATAGGTTCTAATGGGGTAGTCTGATGATAATGAATTACAAATCTCTTTCTATAATGCAACTTAAATTAATCATCTATTATTAATTTTTGGTGAGATATTTTATTTATTACTCTAAATATTTTTTACAGAAAATAAAAAATAAATCAAACGTAAAGAATTATTCTTTTATTAATAAAATATACTTAAGGGAACATAAGTGGAATAGCTTTGAAAAGTGTTTCATGACCCACAAGAGGAAAATACAAGTGATTGTAGCTACTGAGTGAGAACTCAAGATGCATGATGCATCTTCCCCAAAATCAGGTCACTTCTCCTAGTTGAGTGCTAAAGAGAAGGAGGCTCATAAATGACCAAGTCCTTGGAAAAATACTATATAATAGTATGTCCATTAGAAAGAGGGAGCCTAGCATTAGACGGGGATTGGATCTGGTAATGCTAGAGATGGTGCATTAAGTGGATTTTTCTCTTGTGGTTCAGTGAATAGGCTTAGGGGTTCTAGAGTAAGTAATTATGCTTCTCTAGGAGTTGGTTGGGGGGAACAACTATTCCATTTCTATTTTCCCAATAGCCATGCCATATTCTTATTCTATTTTCTAATTACAATAGGATGTGTAATTTAAATCTAGATTTGCAACTATATTCGTAAGTAGAAATGTTTTATGCATTCTTATTGAACATTTATGTATCATGTATCAATTCTAGCTTTTATTGGCTATCTTAATACTTTATTAAGAGACTTTAAGAAATATGGAGTTTATATATACATTAAATACAAGCATTATGACAACATTTCTCAAATTTTTAAAATTAATATTTCAAAATGTTTTTAATGTTCTCAATATAATGTAATTTAGTTTTCTAATATAAATATGTGCATTATACAATTTATCTAATATTCTTTATTATATAATTTATTTATATATATTTTATTAAATAAATTATTTTGGTTTTCATTATATAATTTAAATTTAGATATACTTTAAGTTGAAATGTTTGTTTTAGAACTTAAATGGTGAAATGTGTAGCTTTTATTAATTTAATAAAATTAATTAATATAAAACTAAACTAAATATAATATCACTTTATAATAAATAAATAAAATATTTATTTACAATTATATATAAAAGAAATACAAATAATAGAAGAAATATAAATGTAATTACAAATAATTTTTAATTTTTAATAAATTCTAGATAAATTATTTAGTGAAGTGTAGGTCATATTTTTAAGGTGATGAATGTTGGATTCTATTTACGAATGATTTAGTTGGGAAGAGACATCAAAAAAATTCAATCATGTAATATGAGCTTCCTTGTCATTGTTAAAGTAATTTCCTACTTAACAAATATTTTACAAATATATGTTTAGATTAAATTGAATTTATATTAATATATATTATAAGATGTATTTTCTATAATAACTTTATATTAACTTCAGATTTACTCTCATGGATCCAAAGATATAAACATTTTCTTGAATTTAATAAAGGTTATAGGTTCTAATGGGGTAGTGTGATGATAATGAATTACACAACTCTTTCTATAATACAACTTAAATTAATCATCTATTATTAATTTTTGGTGAGATATTTTATTTATTACGCTAAATATTTTTTACAGAAAATAAAAAATAAATCAAACATAATGAATTATTCTTTTATTAATAAAATATACTTAAGGGAACATAAGTGGAATAGCTTTGAAGAGTGTTTCCTGACCCACAAGAGGAAAAGACAAGTGATTGTAGCTGTTGAGTGAGAACTCAAGATGCATGATGCATCTTCCCCAAAATCAGGTCACTTCTCCTAGTTGAGTGCTAAAGAGAAGGAGGCTCATAAATGACCAAGTCCTTGGAAAAATACTATATAATAGTATGTCCATTAGAAAGAGGGAGCCTAGCATTAGACGGGGATTGGATCTGATAATGCTAGAGATGGTGCATTAAGTGGATTTTTCTCTTGTGGTTCAGTGAATAGGCTTAGGGGTTCTAGAGTAAGTAATTATGCTTCTCTAGGAGTTGGTTGGGAGGAACAACTATTCCATTTCTATTTTCCCAATAGCCATGCCATATTCTTATTCTATTTTCTAATTACAATAGGATGTGTAATTTAAATCTAGATTTGCAACTATATTCGTAAGTAGAAATGTTTTATGCATTCTTATTGAACATTTATGTATCATGTACCAATTCTAGCTTTTGTTGGCTATCTTAATACTTTATTAAGAGACTTTAAGAAATATGGAGTTTATATACATTAAAAACAAACATTTTGACAACATTTCTCAAATTTTTAAAATGAATATTTCAAAATGTTTTTAATGTTCTCAATATAATGTAATTTAGTTTTCTAATATATATATGTTCATTATACAATTTATCTAATATTCTTTATAATGTAATTTATCTATATATATTTTATTAAATAATTTATTTTGGTTTTCATTATATAATTTAGATATATTTTATGTTGAAATGTTTGTTTTAGAACTTAGATGGTGAAATGGGTAGCTTTTATTAATTTAATAAAATTAATTAATATAAAACTAAACTAAATATAATATCACTTTATAATAAATAAATAAAATATTTATTTACAATTATATATAAAAGAAATATAAATGTAATTACAAATAATTTTTTATTTTTAATAAATTCTAGCTAAATTATTTAGTGAAGTGTAGGTCATCTTTTCAAGGTGAGCAATGTTGGATTCTTTTTAGGAATGATTTAGTTGGGAAGAGACACCAAAAAAATTCAATCATGTAATATGAGCTTCTGTGTCATATATTGTCATTGTTAAAGTAATTTCCTACTTAACAAATATTTTACAAATACATTTTTAGATTAAATTGAATTTATATTAATATATATTATAAGATGTATTTTCTATAATAGCTTTATATTAACTTGAGATTTACTCTCATGGATCCAAAGATATAAACATTTTCTTGAATTTAATAAAGGTTATAGGTTCTAATGGGGTAGTCTGATGATAATGAATTACAAATCTCTTTCTATAATATAGCCTAAATTAATGATCTATTATTAATTTCTTGTGAGATATTTTATTTATTGCTCTAAATATTTTTTAGAGAAAATAAAAAATAAATCAAACGTAATGAATTATTCTTTTATTAATAAAGTATACTTAAGGGAGCATAAGTGGAATAGCTTTGAAGAGTGTTTCTCGACCCATAAGAGGAAAAGTCAAGTGATTGTAGCTGCTGAGTGAGAACTCAATATGCATGATGCATCTTCCCCAAAATCAGGTCACTTCTCCTAGTTGAGTGCTAAAGAGAAGGAGGCTCATAAATGACAAAGTCCTAGGAAAAATACTATATAATAGAATGTCCATTAGAAAGAGGGAGCCTAGCATTGGACAGGGATTGAATCTGATAATGCTAGAGATGGTGCACTAAGTAGATTTTTCCCTTGTGGTTCACTGAATAAGATTACAGGTTCTAGAGCAATTAATTATGCTTCTTTAGGAGTTGGTTGGGAGGAACGACTATTCCATTTCTATTTTCCCAGCAGTTGTGCCATATTCTTATTCTATTTTCTAATTACAATAGGATGTTTAATTTAAATCTAGATTTGCAGCTATATTTATAAGTAGAAATGTTTTATGCATTCTTATTGAACATTTATGTATCATGTATCGATTCTAGTTTTTGTTGGCTATCTTAATACTTTATTAAGAGACTTTAAGAAATATGGAGTTTATATATACATTAAAAACAAACATTATGACAACATTTCTCAAATTTTTAAAATCAATATTTCAAAATGTTTTTAATGTTCTCAATATAATGTAATTTAGTTTTCTAACATATATATATGTTCATTATACAATTCATCTAATATTCTTTATTATATAATTTATGTATATATATTTTATTAAATAATTTATTTTGGTTTTCATTATATAATTTAGATATGTTTTACGTTGAAATGTTTGTTTTAGAACTTAGATGGTGAAATGGGTAGCTTTTATTAATTTAATAAAATTAATTAATATAAAACTAAATTAAATATAATAACACTTTATAATAAATAAATAAAATATTTATTTACAATTATATATAAAAGAAATACAAATAATAAAAGAAATATAAATGTAATTACAAATAATTTTTAATTTTTAATAAATTCTAGCTAAACTATTTAGTGAAGTGTAGGTCATCTTTTCAAGATGAGCAATGTGGGATTCTTTTTAGGAATGATTTAGTTGGGAAGAGACACCAAAAAAATTCAATCATGTAATATGAGCTTCTGTGTCATATATTGTCATTGTCAAAGTAATTTCCTACTTAACAAATATTTTACAAATATATTTTTAGATTAAATTGAATTTATATTAATATATATTATAAGATGTATTTTCTATAATAACTTTATATTAACTTCAGATTTACTCTCATGGATCCAAAGATATAAACATTTTCTTGAATTTAATAAAGGTTATAGGTTCTAATGGGGTAGTCTGATGATAATGAATTACAAATCTCTTTCTATAATACAACTTAAATTAATCATCTATTATTAATTTATGGTGAGATATTTTATTTATTACTCTAAATATTTTTTACAGAAAATAAAAAATAAATCAAACTTAATGAATTATTCTTTTATTAATAAAATATACTTCAGGGAACATAAGTGGAATAGCTTTGAAGAGTGTTTCTTGACCCACAAGAAGAAAAGACAAGTTATTGTAGTTGCTGAGTGAGAACTCAAGATGCATGATGCATCTTCCCCAAAATTAGGTCACTTCTCCTAGTTGAGTGCTAAAGAGAAGGAGGCTCATAAATGACCAAGTCCTAGGAAAAATACTATACAATAGTATGTCCATTAGAAAGAGGGAGCCTAGCATTAGATGGGGATTGAATATGATAATGCTAGAGATGGTGCATTAAGTGGATTTTTCTCTTGTGGTTCAGTGATTAGGGTTAGGGGTTCTAGAGCAAGTAATTATGCTTCTCTAGGAGTTGGTTAGGAGGAACGACTATTTCATTTCTATTTTCCCAACAGTGGTGCCATGTTCTTATTTTATTTTCTAATTACAATAGGATGTTTAATTTAAATATATATTTGCAGCTATATTCATAAGTAGAAATGTTTTATGCATTCTTATTGAACATTTATGTATCATGTATCGATTCTAGATCTTTTTATGTCTTTTTTTATACCTATTAATGATTATGTTTGATTAGTATGGCTTCTTGGATCGGGAATCCATACCCATGTTAAGGATTTCTAGATGATTTTGTCTATTGTAGATTCAATTTCTTTTCTTAAATGATTAAATATCTGTGGATTATTTCCGTTCAACTCTTTCTTATGTCGTAGTCTAGTTAAATTAAGATTAAAGTACTTAAAGTTAACATTCTTCAAACACTAAACAAATTACATTTAGAACCTAAACAAAAAATCGAAATTATTGTACACGGGATGTATCCCATATTGGGTTAAGCTACAAAGATATCACTTAAATTATTTCTTAAACCCTGATACCAGATCGAGACTGTTCAAATCGGGATTGAAAGGGAATCTAATTAAATAATATGTGATGAATTTATTTATAAAAACTATCAAGTTAGATATAAACCACATTCACAAATTACAACATAGATAACTATTAATTAAAGAACCTTAATATCCTACAGTTGTGTGTGTGTGTGTGTGTGTGTGTATTATATGATATGTGTAAAGAGAATCATCAAAATATAGTCACATATAAGATTATATTAGTTATGTTATACCTAACATATCCAACAAATCATTTACGGATCTAAAAATATCGTATCAAATTCATTAAAGCTACGAGTCAATAACCAGACTTAAGATATCCATAGTAAATCCACATTATAGTTTTTAAATCAAGATGCCCAACAAATCGCTGCAACGGATATTTTTTTTCAAAGATCAGTAATAAGCCCATCTAAGATGGCATCAAGGTATTAATAAATTAAAGTAACCATATTTAAAAATAATCCAAACCAAATGCATGCATTATATCACTTAACCACGATTTTAATCACAAAATTACTCCATAGAGATCGCAATACCCTACGGGTCGTAATAGATTTAAAAATTAAGCAATAACAAGGTTAAAATATTTTGGTCTCGCAACCTTATGTCCATAAGCCCATTCAGATGGAAATTATTACTTACACAAGGAATAAACACAAGTATTCTTTTTCAAAATGAAATATACACTTAGCTAATAGGATCTACATAGAAACGCATTGGCTAAACCATCATACAGGTATTTAACACGAGGATTTTTTTTTAAATCCTACAAACTTCCAATTTAAAAAGAACCTAGATATCTTTAAGCAGCAAGTCTTATCAAACTTACAAATGGAATTAATACCATCGAAGGATGGCAATCATTAAGTAAAATGAAGGAATATGAAAGTATAACCATGGTATAACTCATGACAAGAATTTCATCAAAAAATTGCAAAGACCCTAAGGGTCATATCTAACTTACTTATACTTTAAACAATATAAAAAATGATGCATGCATACATGGTGTGGCTGTAATACCATCCATGATGGCTTCCACCATTGTTAAATAAACCCTATCCACTTTTAATTACAGAGTAAGCTAAGTGGTGGTAATTCCATCCACGATGACACCCGTGGCACTAGCGCAAGTATAAAAACACACTATAATGCACATAAAACAATGTGAAGCAGAAAGGCTGTAAATCCCTCTATAAATCAGAGATTAGGGGTTTTAAAAAAATATTTCAACTTATCTTGCACAGAGTTGGAGTTTTTTTTCTAGATCAACTCCTTTTTCTTATGAAAATAGTACCTGCACCAAACCATGAAACATTTAGCAACCATGGGAAAAAAATTTGAAACGAAAAAAGAAATAAGAGCAAGGGTTTTTGCACAATGTTTACCTAGGAATACTAAGACACGATACTAGGAGGAGGTGACACCGTTGTCTTCCTCACAAGTTTTATTGACCTGTAAGAAACACATAGTTGCCATCAAAACAACATTTAAGAATATCGTTGTAAGCAAATTGAAATCTTAACATTTTCTTACGTTGAATGAGTTCCACAGAGGGCCAGGGGTTGGCTCCTCCAGGGTTTCCCTTACCCTCCTCTGCCTGAATAATAATCACCAAGCAATATCAATTACAATAAAATATTTTAAAATCCTTCTAAGAAAATATTATGTCTTTATGAATCAACCTTTTACCTTAGGAAGGGAAGCAAGGAAGCCAGTGTTGGTGGCCAATTTTTTTGAAAGAGAAACAACGTGTTGTAGACAACCGTGGAAGTAATAGGAAACACAGGAACACCTTGGGAAGAAACCAGTCACAATTCCATCAAAACCGTAACAATTCCCATTATCACAACATAGATTCAACTCTCGAAAGTTTACAGACCAAACAAACCAAGAATGAAGGGGTCGAACAAGAAAAGCAACACATTAAAACCTATCGAGATGTTTACATTGTGTTGTGCAGGTGGACGTTCGGGATGCACTTCCAGGACAATAGTTAAATTATGGTTGCATTGTCATCTTGCGGCCAAGAAAACACTTTTAAACCTTAAGTCAACCAAGGTACAACCCTTTTCACCTTCATAACTCACTTCCAGGTCAAATGGTGGCCTTTAATCATTGCATCGAGCCTTTGTTTCAAACTATGGTATATACCCATATCATATTTAAACCTTTTCCATTTAGACATACAACCATGTAAACCAACAACCAATATATTAAATTTTCAAACCATGGCTTAACACCATAACAATTGTGTAATAATCAACCTTTCCATACACTCTTCGTGCTATAGGACCAAGGTCCTTTCTAAATGTTATATTACATTGCACCTTAGGACTATGGTAAACCATATTACATTTGCAAGGTGGGATCAAGACTATGGTCATTATCCCAATCCTTGGGGCTAAGTAAGGCCCGAGTAAAACATGACAAAAACCAAAGAAAGTATGTAAACATCACCTTTAGGTGTCGCAATGGTTAAAAATCGATTATTATCGCAGGTGGTGAAACCTGGCATAAGAAACATAATCATGTAAGTAACTTTGCATAACATCATTAATGAAACTTATAAGTAATAATGCTTGATAGATTTGTATGAAGAGTTCTAGTTAAATGCATGTACATTTTTTTGTCTGATTTTTGAGGTGTGTGACAGAATGGTATCATAGCAGGGTCGCAACACTAGGCCTGAACCGGCTCAACACTAAAACTGCTAAGGAAACCAGAAAACTAATTTTAATTTATTTTTTGGTTTTATTCTCTTACAAAACAGAAAGAGAATGATATCATTATTTTGCAGGAAACATATGGAAGAAGTAGGGATGTCTGTAGAAGAAGAGTCTCTCCCTAAAAGTCTTATAAATAATGAAGAGGGTAATCTAAGGGATGGTGATGTATGGGAAAACCTGAATGAAAGTCAAGATAATAAATCTAAACTGCAAAGAACTATTAAAGAACTAATATTAGAGTTAAAAAGAGTTAAGGATGATAATGAACGAATCCTGAAAGCTCAAGAGGAACTAAATAATATTTTTATACTATCTAAAATACATAATGATGAAGAAGAGAAAAACAAAGAACCTGAACATAATACACCAAAAACTACACCTTACAAACATAAGGGAAGGAAACTCTAGTTTTCTAGTCATAAGGATGAAACTTCCAGTGAGGAATTAGTCAAACATCAAATAGAAAAACATTAATATTCTAGTTAATGAAGGGATGATAATAAAAAGAAAAATAAGTACAAAACGTAAAAATATATATTTGGGGAGTTTAAAAACAATAAAGCACCAATTTTTAACACTGAGATTGAAAAAGGAGAAGAGGCAGAATCCTGGTTGTTAGGGATGATGAAATACTTCCAAATGTATAATTACGTTGGCAAACTAAAAACTAAAATGGCCATAGATATTTTAATTGGAAAAGAGGATATATGGTGGAAGGATATAAAGAAATTAAAGAGAATAAATGAAAGATACATCAAATGAAAAAACTTTAAAAAACATTTTAAATGAAAATACCTTTCAAAAGAGTATTATGAAGAGAAGGATAAGGAATTTTACAAGTTAAGACTAGGAGCTATGACTATGAAAGAGCTATGTAGTAAA
Source organism: Pseudotsuga menziesii (assembly GCA_001517045.1). Lineage (NCBI taxonomy): Eukaryota > Viridiplantae > Streptophyta > Pinopsida > Pinales > Pinaceae > Pseudotsuga > Pseudotsuga menziesii. The sequence continues at coordinate 725,320 of LPNX011229906.1, forward strand.
TTTTTGAGTCTGCTTCATTATGTACCATATATAATTGATGAAAAATCAAAGATTGAGCGGTTTATCAGCTGTTTCCCTATCATATTTAAAGAGTAGATTGAGTATGATGATTCGAAGATGCTGGAAGAAGCAATGACAAAAAAAAAATTGTTAAAAAAATCAACCCATAGTTACATACCTTAGACATTAATTAATCCATTTTTGTCTTATTTTCCTAGTTTCCTAGTTTCCACTCTATGCAAGTTGTCTTCCACATGCCATAGAATTCAAAATTGCTAAAAATGAGTCATGGAGCACTTGGGAAACCTCCTGGAAACCATATTTAGCATGTCTGCTTTATTCCAGATCCTCCATAGTGCATATCTACTTTTTTTGCTAAGTTTCCTATTTTATTGAGAAATAAGGCAAAAGGGAAAGTAAGACTAGGTGTAGTTGACTTGTTTTTTTCCCTCATAATCCTCCATCCTTTTCTCCTAATAAAAGAATGTATGAGTTTTCTTTCCATCCCTTATTAGGTTGCTTGCTTGACTTTTCCAATTCGTGAGCCTCTAAGTGGATTTGGAAACTGCTTTATGCACCTATGGGGGATTTGACTAGATTTAGTAAGCCTACTTTTTGACTAATTCGAATGGCATCCTTATGCATTCAAATATCTCATGTAATTATATATTCCAGCATCCTATGACTGTTGGATACATTTACCATCATACACACTCTTTTGGTCAAATTGGCCTAGTTAAACCACTATCCTAAGTTTAATTGACATCAGTGGAGCATTAATTTCCATCATCCAGTCACACCCACTCCTACCTATAGTCAAGGAGGCTAACTTAGCCTTCTCCTACAGTCAAGGAGGATAACTGGAGCACTCCGGGGGTGATCCGAGTGATATTAATGCACCTAATTGCTAACTGGTGCTTACAATCAGTTCAACCAGTCAGTTACAGTCAGTTAAGGCGCCTCCATTCATTAAATATATTATTTAATGATTATTTAATGATTATTTATTATTATTTAATGAACTGGAGTCAACAAGGCACCTCCACCAACTTCTGATGTTCAATTCAGCTTCAGTTAACTTCATCAGGGTTCATTGGAGTCATGCAGGACTAGCACTTGATGGTTGGATTGATATGACATGTGTTTGATCTCCTTCAGTTGAGATTCAGTCATTTATTGCACTCCAAATTCAGTTAGTGTTTGGTGAGTCAATTAGGGTTTTGGTCAAGTGGTTAACTGAGTGAGATTGAATGGTTTAGAGTCAGTTAAGCTAGACTCACTCACTCAATTCGAATGGTCTCCTTAGGTATTCAAATTCTTCATGGAGTTAAGCCATTGATCAGCATGGAAATTGTAACCCATTATTGTTTATAAAATATACAGAGAGGAAACCTATTTCGGTTCCATTTATTTTCCAATTCATGAGTATTTGTTAATAATTCTTTGATGATTTTGATTCCTAGTTCCTAGATCATGTGCAAGAATTAATATGGTATCAGAGCATGCGGTGGGATGAAGATAAATCTCTCAAAAAGAATATTTTTGACAGATTTCTCCATGAAATTTGAGCAATAGCTCAAAAATCCAGCACTGCACCAGAAGCCAAGGCTTACCACTCAATATCCCAAGTGAAGAACTTGTTGATCAAGCTTGCTTGATTGACTATGCTGGGTGTGATGAAAGCATAGAATGTGCATGCTGTCCGACCTTACGGTGCCCCTTTTGTTTTGATTTTCCGGTTTTATCAGGTACAACTTCGAATGGACTCATCAATCCCTCTTCTCACCCCATTCACCCCATTCAGTACTGCTTGTAGATGTTCTCATCAACGGTGTGAAGAAACAAGTACCGCAAGTCTCCTTCGAAACTGCTGCTGGGAATTTGATTTCATTTCATAGTTTTGGATCTGTTGTGAACTTATTTAGATCTGATTTACATTCTTATCTGATATTGTTTTGTTAATATTTTAAAATCCAAGAGCTTTCAGCCATGCTTGTAGCTGCTCTCACCAATTCCGGTGTGAAAAATCAAGTATCACAATTCTTCTTCAAATTTGCTTATGGGGATTTGGTGTTAGTTTCCTCTTATGAGGTTGCTGATATTTTAGTTTGTGAATCATTAGATATTTCTGAAGCTATATCAGATTATGGAGCTCAAGCATTCACTCTCCAGAGTCCCAGGGATTCTCTACCATTGGCCACAAGCACATCTCCTCATAGAACTAGTAAAGAGGAAGACATTCTACATCCGCTTAGACACTTGATCCTAATATTTGGGGCTGATTTTACCACTCATGGTTTTCTATTGAAGGCTACAACATATCAATTTCTTGAGTGTTCCACACATGGTTCAAATCCTCAAGAACCTTTGCTCTCTCTTCAGATGATTTCAGTTGCTCTACATGGGTCCAGTTTTCACCGTGTAGCTGTTTATATTTCTGATTCAGTTGAGTGCATTGTTCTTCTTCCAAAGTGGAATATTCCTCTAGACATATTCATTTAGTTTGGATTCATAGGTTCACATGCACAGTCTCAGGATGCTGCTGCATAGAAGAACCAATTCTTGATTTACTGCTTAGTTTGAGGGGGCGTATTTTTCCCATGAGGTTTTCCTCGTTTCCTTGGTTATATTAAGCAGTTAATTTATTGTACAGGGTGACCTATGGCCTTAGTTTCCAGGTCCCTAGCATTTTATGCATCTATGTTTTCTAACTCTTCCTGAGTATAGCTTAAGAGGGGGTGTTGGAGACATTTACCATCATACACACTCTTTTGGTCAAATTGGCCTAGTTAAACCACTATACTAAGTTTAATTGACATTAGTGGAACATTAATTGCCATCATCCAGTCACACCCACACCTACCTATAGTCAAGGAGGCTAACTTAGCCTTCTCCTACAGTCAAGGAGGCTAACTGGAGCACTCCGAGGGTGATCTGAGTGATATTAATGCACCTAATTGCT
>LPNX011229906.1:728607-741377 GCA_001517045.1 Pseudotsuga menziesii
GCATGGAAATTGTAACTCATTATTGTTTATAAAATATACAGAGAGGAAACCTATTTCGTTTCCAGTTATTTTCCAATTCATGAGTATTTGTTAATAATTCTTTGATGATTTTGATTCCTAGTTCCTAGATCATGTGCAAGAATTAATAATGACTTCATAAGGTTGGCTATTGTACACTTATTCAATACAGATTTGTGTTATGCTCCAATTTTAGTCTCCTTTGTTTGTCATTTTGCATGTTTGATTAGCAATTTTGTGAATGCAATTGTTCTATCACTTGGGTTCAATTTTCACATGGTATCAAATCCTTTGTAGATTGATTTCTCTCCTTCCATATTTCTATTGTAGGTTCGACATCTTGACTGTGAGCATATTCTGCTGACTGAAGGGCATAGTTTCTGATCTATGGATCAATCTCAGAAGATCATCTTGACTCCATTTAATTTCTTTGAATGGAAAGAAAATATGGAGATATTGTTGAGAGAAAAAGGTCTCTACAGGGTGGCTATGGAAACTGAGGCAGAGCCCAATGCAGCTGCAGAGAAAATTAAATGGCACGATAGGAGGGATGAGGCCTATGGTCTTTTGTGTCTAAGCATTTCAAGAGACCTCCTCTTCCATCTTGATGGATTGACATCATCTAATGAAGTGTGGGAGAAGCTTGTAGATATTTTTGGTAAGATAGATGAGATGAGAGGACATCAAATCGAGAATGAATTGATCTCTTTGAGTCCTAGCAGCTTTGAAACCCTGGGACTCTATTTTTCCAAGTTTAAAGCCCTTGTTTTGCAGCTAAAACAGTATGGAATTGAAAATAAGGAAGAGAAACTATTTTTGGCCATACTCTCGAAGCTTGGCCCTGACTATTCAGTGTTTGTTTCAACCTTCCATGCAACAAAGTTGACAGTTCGAGCCTGGAAGATGCCTAATCTTGCAAAGTTCATGGAATCCCTCACACAAGAACAAGATAAACTGGTGATGATGGGCACCATTAAACCTTACAAAGACCAAGGTTTGGTTGTTGGAGATTCGAGGGTGGATTCAAAAGGAAAGAAGAAAGATAAGATGCCACCTGAGCAAAAGAGAGACAAGAACAAGTCTCAAGAGGATCCCCAAGGCTCCAAGAAGAACTTCCAGAAGAAGAAGAACAAAGGAGAAATGAGCAAGTGTGCATATTGTAGTAAGGGCTATCATCCTGAGAGCTCCCGTATGAACAAGAAAATTGACATGTTGACCCAACTCCTAGAGAAGAATAAAATCTCCCTTCCTGATTGCTCAAAGAAGAGGGAAGGAGGATCAAATTCAGAGGACAGAGAGAGAGAGAGTACATGCTTTGGTTGCTCGCACATCAAGCTCACCTAGCTTCATCATAGACTCTAGAGCTTCAAAACATATGGTTTTGACCAAGGAGGCATTATCCTCTCTTGACATGTCGAAAGGTCCACCAATAGTGTTGGGAGATGACTCTCTCACTGACAGTTTGGGCAAAGGAAGGATTTATCTTGATCATGGTAAGTTCAATAATGCGTTGTATGTTCTAGGTCTTGCCTCTAACCTATTGTCAGTGTATCAGATGACTCACACAGGGTCTCCAAATAAGGTCATATTCTCCCCTGATGATGTTGAGATCACAGAGATATCGAATGGTAAATTCATTGCAAAAGGTGTTGTAGATCACACTTCGAAGGTATACATGTTTTCACATTTTCTACCCTACTCAAACCCCTCTGCTCTTCTGATTCATGCTAATGAGGCAAGCAATCTTTGGCATGAAATATTTGGCCATATTAACTATAAGTATCTTTTTGATATGAGTGAAAAATATATGGTCATAGGGTTACCCAAGATTAAGTTTTCCAAGGGAGTTTGTCAAGGTTGTATCCTAGGAAAACACCCAGAGCACAAATTTGAGAGAGTTAGTCATGAGAGAACCTATGCACCTCTTGAGATGATCCACAGAGATGTTATTGGTCCATTTCCTCATATGTCAATGAGTTAAGAAAAATATGCATTGACCTTCATAGATGAATTTTCCAGGTATTGTTGGGTTTACTTCCTAAAGCACAAGTCTAAAGTTTTTGACCTCTTCAAAGTCTTTAAGGCCTTGGTTGAAAACCAGTCTAGGAGGAGATTGAAGATCCTCAGATATGATAATGGTGGTAATTATGTCAAGTTTGATTTCATTCAATATTGTAAAGATGTAGGTATTCAGATGCAGCATTCAATCCCTTACACACCACAACAAAATGGTGTTGCTGAGAGAAAGAACAAATCACTGAAGGAGATGGCAACCTGTATGATGGAGGCTAAGACTTTGCCACCAAAGTTTTGGGACGAGGCTATAAACTATGCATCCTATATCTAGAATAGGGTGCCTCATAAACATCTTGATGGTATGACTCATTTCCAAGCTTGGAGTGGGCACAAGATAGATGTGACCCATTGTAGGATTTTTGACTCAAAGGCTTGGGCTAGAATTCCAAGTGAAAAGAGAAAGGCTTTGCAGCCCCAAAGCTAAGAGTTCCTATTTGTTGGGTGTTATGAAGATTAAAAAGGGTACAAGATGATAAACTTGAGCACAAACAAGGCCTTCATTGAAAGGATTTTTTAGTTCCAAGAAGAGCCTTTAGCAACAGTTGAAGTTGGAGAGTCCTTTTCACCACCAGAACCATTGAATGTAAGTGGAGAGACAAATGAGTTTGTTGATTCTGATATGTCTGATAATGATGATTTAATTGAAGATCCTGACAGTCCTACAAGACAAAAATGGGCAGCAAATACCATTCATGCAGCTGGGGAACTAGCTGGAAATCCTAGTGATCCTAGGAGGACTAGATCTTAGTTTGAGAGTGCCCTGTGTATGAAAGATACTTTGTTTGCAAAGAAGTGATATCTGATGGTTGAATCAGAACCATAGACATATGAATATGCAGCACATGATCTAAGATGGAAAACTGCCATGAAAAAAGAATTCAACTCACTCCAAAAGAACAACACTTGGGAACTGGTTGATCTTCCCCCAGGGAGGAAGCTAGTTCAATGTAAGTGGGTTTTCAAAACTAAGTTTGCTACTGATGGTTCACCTTTGAAATATAATGCAATATTGGTATCCAAGGTCTACTCACAGGTACATGGTATTGACTACAATGAAACTTGTGTACCCGTGGCAAAGATGGAATCCATAAGGCTAGCCTTAGCCATTGCAACTTCGAAGCAGTGGGAGGTACATCACATGTATGTGAACTGTGCTTTCCTAAATGGAGATATTACTGAAGAGATTTACATTCAGCAACCTCAAGGGTTTGTTTCTAATCCATATTTTGTGTGCAGGTTAAAGAAATGATTGTATGGGCTCAAACAATCCCCCAGGGCTTGATATGCCAAGATTGATGGCTTTCTGATGTCATTGAGTTTTGTTCAATGCAAGTATAATCCTAATATTTATTTGAAGCTCAAGTTCTTTGATGATTATTGTCTTATATGTGGATGACCTTCTGATTACAGGAAGTTCAAAGAAAGAGATTGTCTCCTTGAAGGATGCAATGAACCATGGATTTTTTATGACTAATTTGGTGTTGCTGAGCCAATTCTAGGGTCTTGAAATTGCTCAATCCCATCATGGAATAAAATTACATCAGTCCAAGTATGCTTTAGATTTTCTGAACAAGTTTAACATGAAAGACTGCAAGCCAAGAAAGACTCTCTTCCTTTCAGGAGTTAATCTTAAAGAAGCATGTTCTTCTCCTATGGTAAATAATACACTATATAGGCAATTGATTGGGTGTTTGCTTTACCTTACACACACTCGACCTGATCTTTCTTATGTAGTAAGTGTGGCTTCAATATACATGGATCAGCCTCATGATATCCATTGGACAGCAGCCAAAAGGGTCATTAACTTTGTTCAAGGAACAAGAACTCATGGGATTTTCTACAAAGCTAAATCTGATCTTGATTTGATTGGGTTTATTGACAGTGATTGGGCAGGTGACAACACAGATTGAAAGTCAACATCAGGATATGTGTTCATTCTTACAGAAGGACCAATCAGTTGGTCAAGAAAGAATCAGAGTGCCATAGCACTCTCATCTACAGAAGCAGAGTACAGAGGAGTTGCAAATGAAACAACTCAATGTTTATGGTTGCAGGGGATACTTGGTGAGTGTGGTTTCGAATCAAAGTTTTCAACTATTATCTCTTGTGATAATCAAAGCATCATTCAAATCTGCAATGATCCAATTCAGAGACAGAGAACCAAACACATTGAGATCCATATGCACTACATCAAATAGCTTGTGCATGATGACACCATTCATCTACTCTTCTGTGCATCTTCAGAACAAGTAGTAGACATCTTCACCAAAGTTTTTTGTGAGAAGTCATTCAACAATCTCAAATCAATGTTGGATATTTCTGATCATACTGTAAATATTGTCATCAATCATGCTGTGAAGCATGATTGATGACAAGATTTTCAAATTTTGTTTTACTATCCATGTTTGAGGGAGGATTTTCCCATTGGGTTTTTTCCTCTTTCCTTGGTTAAATGGACATGCAGTATGTAAAGTGTGACTAAGCCTTGTTGATAGGCCCTATAGTTTTCTGATATTTACTCATAAATTTAGGCTTAAAGGGGGGTGTTATAATAATCAACCCATAGTTACCTACCTTAGACATTAATTAATCCATTTTTATCTTATTTGCCTAGTTTCCTATATTCCACTCTATGCAAGTTGTCTTCCGCATGCCATAGAAGTAAAACATGCTAAAAATGAGTCATGGAGTGCTTGGGAAACCTCCTAGAAACCATATTTAGCATGTCTTCTTTATTCCATATCCTCCAAAGCGCATATCTGCTTTTTATGCTAAGTTGCATGTTTTATTGAGAAATAAGGCAAAAGGGAAAGTAAGACTAGGTGTAGTTGAATTGTTTTTTGCCATCATCATCGTCCATCCTTTTATCCTAATAAAAAAATAAATGAGTTGTCTTTCCATCCCTTATTAGCTTTCCTACTTGACTTTGCTAATTCATGAGCCTCTAAGTGGATTTGGAAACTGTTTTATGCACCTATGGGTGATTTGACTAGATTTAGTAATCCTACTTTTTGACTAATTCGAATGGCATCCTTATGCATTCGAATATCTCATGTAATTATATATTGCAGGAGCCTATGACTTCATAATTCTGGCTATTGTACACTTATTCAATACAGATTAGTGTTATGCTCCAATTTCAGTCTCCTTTGTTTGTAATTTTGCATGTTTGATTAGCAATTTTGTGAGTGCAATTGTTCTATCACTTGGGTTAAATTTCCATGAATTTATGTTACGACCAGAATAAAAATAAAAGATAAATTGTACCAATTTGAAAGACTAAAAGGAAAGATAACTTTGATCCAACAAAGAAAAATAATAAATTCCAAGAAATTACAGGGAATAAATACAAAGGGTATCAAGGTAGTAACTATAAAAATTTTAAACCACAGAATCCTTCTGCAAAAGAAAGAGAACCTCCCACTACTTTTAACAGAAACACTGCACAGACGAAACCCTTAAAATGTTGGGAATCTGGCGGGTCACATAATTTTAAAGGTTATCCAATAAGAAATAAAAACTTTAATGTTCACTTCATTAAGGAAGTTGTTACAATTGAATACATGGCAAGGAGCATGCTCAGAATTAGTGTTGCATTGGAGAACCAACAAAAATACCATCAAACTTCAATCGTCGAGATCAAAGTTATGATAAAAAGTCAACTCATTTCCATACTAAATGATCCATGCCCAAGTTTAAGTTATGTATCACCTATAATTGTTGAACTATGTAAATTAGTACCAGAAAAAATTTGAGAAGCCATGGCTGGTACAATTAGCGATAGGTACTAAATGTAAAGTCATCGGTTATGTTAAAGACTGTGAAATGTTAATGAATGATTTCAATACACATGTTTATATGAATATTTTATCGTTAGGTTCCTATAATATGTTAATAGGAATTGATTGTCTAAGAAAACAAAGAGTAATGCTCAATTGTTTTGACAAAACCTTTATATGCATAGATGATACTGGGAACCCAATTAAAGTGAAATGAATTCCAATAAAAGATACAATCAGAGAGACCTCTGCTCTACAAATGAATAGATCAGTATGTAAGGGATGTAAAGTATTTGTTGTTTATGTAATGGATGATAAATATAATGAAAACAAACTTAAAACAAAAGATATACCTATCTTGAAGTATTTTAAGGACATATTTCTTGAAGAATTCCTCGGACTACCTTCGAAGAGAGACATAGACTTTACAAATGATATGATACCTAGAGCGCTACAAACATCAAAATATCCTTACCAAATGAACGTAATAGAGGTTACATAACTCAAACCACAATTACAAGAATTGATTGAAAAAAAGTATATTCAACCTAGTGTTTCCCCTTTGGGAGCACCCATCTTATTTTTAAATAAGAAAGACAGAACCTTAATATTGTGCATAGACTATCGACAACTAAATAAAATGACTATTAAAAAATACTACCTGCTACCCGAGGTAGACAATCTATTTGATCAATTCTGCGAGGCAACTTAATATTCTCTAAAATAGACTTAAGGTCTGGATACCATCAAGTGGGGATCAAAGATGAAGACATCTTTAAAACCACTTTTAGGACCCATTATGGTCACTATGAATTTGTCATAATTCATTTTGGGTTGACAAATGTATCTGCAACATTCATGGGATTAATGAATAGTATTCTAAGTAACTATCTCGATAAATTTGTAGTTGTTGTCATCGACAACATACTTATTTAATCGAAGAATGATCAATAACATGAAGAACATCTAAACATAATTTTACAAGTATTAAGAGAAGAACAACTTTAAGTTAAGTTTAGTAAATGTGACTTCTTTAAAGACATGATTCAATATCTAAAGCACGTGGTGTCCAAGGATGGAATCTATGTCGATCCCGATAAAATTAAGGCTATCACTTAGTGGCCAGTTCCTAAAAATGTAACACACATAAGATCGTTTATGGGGATTACCGGTTATTATCAATAGTTCATAGGTTTATTTTCTGAGATAGCATACCCCATTACTTCAGTGCAAAAGAAAGGTAAAAATTTTGAGTGGATTAAAAAGTGTATGAGAAGCTTTAATAAATTAAAACATTTTTTAACTACCACCCTTATCCTAAAAATTATTGATCCTTTTAAAAAAAAATTATGCACCCACACTTGTAAGGAAGGATTAGGAGGGGTATTAATACAAGATAATTACGTCGTGGCTTATGAATCTAGAAAACTAAAAAAAATGAAAAGAATTACGGTACGCACGACTTATAACTTGCTACAATTATTCAGGCATTAAAGATGTGTTGAAATTACCTCATCAGAAGGAAATTTCTGCTAATGTGTGATAACAAAAGTTTAAAATATTTATTTGACCAACAAAATTTAAATGCCAAATAAGCAAGATGGTTGTCTTTTTTAAGTGAATATGACTTTGAAATAAAGCACATGAAGGGAAAAGAAAACAAAATTGCACGTGCTTTGATTCGTCACTCAAACTTACTATTTTCAAGCAGCATTTACAAATCAAATTTGGAAAATCAGATCTTAAGTGCAAAAACTTATGATAAGGAATACCAAATTTTAAAAGAAAAGACTGCTGAAAATGAAAAAATCAGATAAAAATAGATTCTAGCCTAAATAGAAGAGCATTATTAGTGCATAAAATTAGGTTTTACATACCAAATACAACATAAATCAAATTAATAGTCATGGATGTGTTGCTGAGGGATCAATACCATATCACGTTCGTTGATATTGGGGGCTTAATAATGATAAAAAAAAAACATCATATTGGGATTATATTTAGGGTTGAGGGTGGTTTATTTCATGTGCTTAAAAAATAACAATATATAGGGGATTTTCTTATTAAAAGGAATGGAGAATATGCCCAAAAAACACGAGCGGGAGTGAGGCACATTGGGGTATCCACTGAGCTCAAAGAGTTTTGGTGAGGAAAACGCAGATGGAGATGCTTCTTCAATGGGATCCTCCTCCCTTCTTCATAATAATCCCCTTATGGTAGCATCTCTATGATTGTTGATGATATCATGCAACAAATCGGTCGAGAAGGAGACATCATCGGGAAGGAGACATTTTTGCTCAAGATCTCTCCAACAGTGTGATATTGTATATGCTCTGAACAACAATTCCAAAATAGGATGGAGCCAATGGAGGAAAAATACCACTACGATAGTTTACTAAGACTCTAAAGATCGTTCGTTCATGGGGCGCGAGACGATGGCTCGTGTGGTGGCCTACCACAAGTGCCCACAGAACGCATGGAACGAGGACATAGGGACACATACTACTTCGTCTTTGTATTCCTAACAGTTGTCTCTCTCCTTCAATATGAATTTTCTCGAATACACTCCTATTTCAAGGTATATTTAATTTTGATGTTGTAGGATATCAAAGGTTCAATTATTTAGTGGGCAGATACTTGGCCCATTTAGGGGCTAAATTTATCAAAGTTTTAAATAATTTTCAAACATTGAAGGAAGCATTGTTCCGTTCTTGAAATTATTGACATAAATTTCTTTATATGGAGAGGTTTTGATGATAATAATCCATAACTAATTCCATATTAAATTGCTTTCTCGACAATGTAAACCTTGGAGACTGCATTCATACAGATGCCCTCGATTCTTATTAGTGTAAGTAATATGGCTTTATTGTTGTTTAGTTTGAAATAAGAAACTCTGCTTATTTTATATAATATAACAATTTTGTATAGATGCCATGCTCGTGAACAAGCCATAATTTTACTCTTTGTTTTGTTCGAGGAGGAAATTTGTAGGCCCTTTCTATGAGGGGAAAGGAAATTGTTAGAAAGACTTGATGAGTTTGACGTTTTGCCTGGCATTTGTGTTTTGGCGCAGCTTAAGGAGGGGAAATCTTCTTGAATATTATGAAATGCCTTCAATTTAAATATATTTTAAGTTCCCCTAGTGAACCCTTTAGGGTAGGATGGTGCGCCTCACCCTAAGGGAGATTTGAACCTGGCACATGTTGGCACTGAAATAGTGAGCTAAATTCCCAGAAGCATTAAAAACTAGTTCATTTTTTTTCAATGCAAGTAAATTTCATTTATACACAATAAACATAACCTAAAAAACTAAAAGATTGCGACTCAATTGGAGCATTTTGTTGATAAGGAAGCATTCTGTTAAAATTTAATAAATATAGCATGGAAATTATATTTTCGTCTCCATATTCTGGTGTTTGAGAATTGTGCTCGTTTAATTGTTTTATAGGCAAGTTTGTGGCGGTAGACATGAAGCTTTCTTGTAGCTTAGAGCAATAAGTAAGTTGGTATATTAGAGCAACAAGTAAGTCGTTCATTATTCTTCTTTTGATTTTGTATTAATTTCAATATCATGCACTATATTTTGATTGAAATTCTTGAATGCATCTTTTCATGAACCTATTTGTGCTCATTTCATTGCCCAGTGCCATCCATTATCTTGGGTTACGAACTTATCAAAGAAATGGTTGGTTTGGAAAGCAATATAATAAGGCTATACAAAAAGATATTGTTAATATTAGGGGAAGCTTTATTAGTCTTTTGGAGTAATCTAACTTTGAACCTTGGGCATGGTATTTTAATAAGAAACTGTAATTTTTGGCCTAATAGGCCCTGGAGTACCTTTCCCAATCTCTTGACAAGCGTTCAGCTTCTCCAATGGGGCCTTTATGTAGTACAACAAGGTATCTGATGACAAATTTTTGAAGTTGGATTTTAGTCTGGTTACAAAACTTTGTTTAGACATTAGAAGTTTTAATAACTGACATTGCTGAATTTTCTGCCTCATTCGAAGGACATTGATTCATCTCATCCCTACAATGAACCACATATATCCTGATTATGACTTCAGGTATGACTCTAATTGTTTTTTCCCTTATTAATACCTAGATTATTGCATGTTATAAGGGTTGTGAATCATGAAAAGTATAATTGGGTAGTGTCTATCACAACCCTTAGCATAGAAGAAGTCCCTTGGTAAAAAGGAAGTGACAACAAATGTTGGTCCTGCTAATGTTTCTTCAATTGCAAAAACATATGAAAGTTACTTGCCTCTATTCATCAGTTTTTGGAGTTTGGAAAAATTTTCAAGGTACTCTACATTTGGAATTTTGAATTTCATTTGAATTTTATATGTTTGGCTTGGAGGATTTCATATGTTTGTCTTCGACGATTTTATAGGGTCCACATAAAGAAACCACTGGAATCTTCTTTACAAGGACATATTTCATCATGAAAACCAAATCGAATGACTTAATTTTGCAACTGTTCATTCCTATCTTGCCATTTGGTAGTTGAAACCTCTATAAGGATAGATTTCATTATCAATAAATAAGTAAATTACATGATTTAATTTTGCGATTGTTGATTCCTATCTTTCCATTTTGAAGTCAAGCTCCCATCCTGCCAACTCTATTTTCTAGGTATTGATAGGAACTATTGTTGTTATGTGTATTGGTTTTGGGGTCCTTTGGTTTAGTGTTTGTTGCTAAGCTACTGCCATTCCTATAGAATTTTATGATTGTTGTGGAAGACATTAACAAAGAAGCTATATGTTTTGAAATAAAGGTTGCAGACCCTTTGTTTTGTTTTTTTAATGGTGTTTTGAGAATGATAGTTGAGGAAAATATTCCCATAGAGGAGGTTTTTTTTGGGAAAGGAAGATAGACACGAGAAGCCCACCTTATTCGAATAAAAAAACCTAACAAAACAAAGGTAAGGAGAGCTTCAATAGTTTGTTTCCAATTTTGAATTCAGCTGGCATTGATCTAGGACTTGAGATCTACAAGGCACTAAATTTCCAAAGTTGTTTGAGGTATGTTGAGTAAAGAAAATTCTTTGGTTCTACTCTAATGTAATATAAACCCCTTATCGTGGGTCATAGAAGTCACAGTTGTGATGGCCATTGCTATGGAGAATGAAGGAGTTCACATGGCCATTGCTATGGAGAATGAAGGAGTAGGCATCAAACATTTCTCATTTCTCTAGTTGATTTTAATATGGAGAATTTTTCAAGCTTCGTTGCTAATATCAAGTTTTCAGAGCGGTAGCGTTGCGGGCTTCTGTGAATTGGAGGGTCAAAAGAAAGGGGTATCGTTAATCATATGCCAATTGCATGCAATGGTTTGTGCAGAGAATGCATTGATAGAAGATCAGTGGATGAATTGGTTGAATGTGGGTTAGATTCTCTTCGTCTAGTTTTTTTTTTAAAGAATTCAGTTGCTTTATTCATAAAAAAATAAATAAAATTACCTTTATTTTAGCCCTTAGAGAACAATGTTCCATCCTTGTAAATTATATGAAAGGACAAAATTTATGTTAAAAATGGTGGAAGTTTGTTTTTCTATGTTTCATTCAACCCTTTCTCTCAACTAGTACTGGAGTCACAGATTCTGAAGTCTAAGCAACTAGAGTTACAGTAAAGAATTTCTTCGGTTTTTTCACCTTACTGTGCAATTTAGGAATTGAGTATTTCCTATGGAGATATTCACCTCATGTTGGTTCATATTTTAAAGGACTCATACACTGGATAAAGAATTTTCTTTACCCAAATATTTATTGTATTGATCGCCTTCTCTATTGCTCATAGATTGTCATGTGCTTTTCAGTGTATAGAGATCTCCAAAGCACAGATCCTCCTTGAGTAGTTTTAACTTGGCATTCTGTATTGTTTTCTAATGCCCAAGTATTTTATCATCAAATGGGTGGTGGTAATGAGATAATGTTTCGGGCCCTTTCCTATTTGTTCATTCTTACTTTCTTCAAAAGCTACAACCTCTCTTAATAGAAACGAAAAATAGCCTAGAAATGACAACATAACATGAAATGTCGTTTTCAACTTCACATACCATTTTTAAAAGCATGAAGCCAGTCCTTAAGAAACAACCATCGTTTTTGGTGTTATTTCTGCAATTTTGACCCTATTTTTTGGAAACATGAAACATACACGGAGTGTTTTCTTTCTTAGATCGATAACGTGCTTTGTTTGTTGGTTCTACATCCAAGCCTCTTTAACGATCTATTGAATAAAAAATAATAATTAAAGTTATTTAATTTTTAGTCCTAACAATTATTCATATTCCTTATTAGAGTAATAGGGAAGTTTAAAACATGAATAATTACTTATTACGGTAATAGGTAAGGTTAAAACATTTCACGGTAAAGGATTTTGTTTTTTTCAATATACTTATTATAAGTTTAGTTTCACGAATGTGTTTTAGCATGTAATCAATATGTGTTAAGGTGCTTTTATATATAGTTTAGTTCTGCATAGGGTTTTGTAGCATGTAATTAATATATGTTAAGGTGTTTTCATATATAGTTTATTTGACATATGGTTTTATAGAATGCAATCATTAAATGTTAAGGTTATTTTACATATAGTTATATATAGTTAATGGAATATAGTTATATATAGTTAATCCATTGTAATTAAGAGGTGTCTAATTATTATAGATATGTTTATTAACGTTAGGAAAAGATTTATAATATATTTTTACTTCCACACATATGTTTTATCATTTGAGGTAATAAAAGAGTTTTTGGAATGTTCTCACTCTTCTTCTCTTTTGATATTGTTGTTCATTAGAGGAAATTTCAACTCAAAATGGGCCTCCTAAAATGAACTAATAAAATAATAGTTAAAATAATAAAATAATATTTATTAATTTTGGAGGA
>LPNX011229906.1:741413-754544 GCA_001517045.1 Pseudotsuga menziesii
GACCTATCCCCAAATTTATATTTAAAAAGTGTTTAATACCTATACGGTATTTCAAATTTAAAGCAATTTCATTGGCTGTCACATTATGACATGGAATTTGAATAAAAGTTAAAAGGCCCATTTTGAGTTGAAATTTCCTCTAATGTTTCTTTCTTTTTTGTTTCTTGTATGTGAAACCACCAAATTTATTTCTGTATTATTGTTGTTTGTATTTGTGTTTTTGGTTTCTCAATTCTAGCAACATAGGGTACAACAGGAGGAAGTGGGTTTGCTAAGGCAAAGGACACCCATCTTAAGTGTTGATGATAATTTTTTTTTTGATAATGGATTCGATTCTTAGGACGAATCCAACATAGAGAAATAATATTACCTTAGATTTTGAACAAGTTGTAGCTCATGAGTGCAATGGTGCTAGGGCTTGGTCCTTTAATGATGGTGAGCTCAATGTTGCTAGGGCTTGCGCCCTTAATGATGGTGAGTACAAAGCATTGCTAAATTCTAGCTTATAATGAACACGTCTTCCAACTCTTTTCTTGGATCCATGAAATGAATTAAGCCATCAAGTCCTCCACCCCTTTTCTCTTAAGGTTTTTTTCTTTTGGGTGTGTGGATATGCTAGCATTTTTTGTTTTTCTAATTTTTGTGGTTTTTTTAGTTTCTTTGTTTTCTAATGAAGCCCTTGTACTTTGTAGTCTCTAAGGCCAACAAGTATGGTGTCAAAGTGATTGTTATCTTGGTGAACAATTATTTGAATTTCAAAGGAAAGGCCCAATATGTACAATGAGCTCATTATGCTAGTTGCTAGATAAAGTCTCAACTCATTAGATGATTTATTCACCAATCCCGCTATTTAAGGATACTATTATATTCGTGTTAAGGTAAGGATGTATAAATATTTATCTTTATCTCATTATATCAAATGTATAATCAACATTGCATTTTCTTGCAAACTATATAGACTAGGGTGAACAACATTATTTGAGTAGCAACAAAGATGACCCTACAATATTTGCATGGGAGCTTATTAATGAGCCTCATTATCAAAGTGATCCTTGTACCTAGGTTATATAACATATTTTTCATTGAATCAAAATTGGAAAATGGAAAACAAATGTAATAGAATATTCAATCAAGGATGGTGTGTTGTAATATCTCATTTTTATGGTTGAACATTACAATCAATAGATCTTCTAGGTTCATAGTTTGGTTGTGTTTTATTAATAATTTCCCTTATTCCAGGTAATCAATTATTTTGATAATGATTATGATTTGTTTTGAGTAAACTAGTAGTAAAATGACACCTCTTTGTTTGTTACATGAGTAGAGAATACATGGATATTGGATAGAGGATATCGATAGTCATGTCAAATCTATTTATGGAAACTATTATATAGAGGTTGTCTTGGCAGGATTTTATGGAGCTACAAAAAATATCGTTGCAAGATTCTATATGAGGATAGGTTCCATAATCAATAACAAACTCTAAGGAATTCATTTTGTAACTATTCATTCCTATCTTGACATTTGGTAAATCTCTTCTTCCTACCCACAAGATAGGCTCATGAAAGTAAATATTGTAGGCACCATTTATATTTTTCTACAATCAAAATGACACGTTTCCAACATTGGATTTGGCCAGCATGGAGATAACCAAGGATCCTAATGAAATTAATGATGTTTGGGGATTGATCACAGTTAAGGATACCTAGCATTGTGGCACTAATTCAGATTTATCCCAAAATGAGAATAACGATTTTCCATCCAACACAACGGTAGTATGAAGAGGGTGTCTCCCTTGTTAAGAGGCCATGCCATAAGAGATAATGTTGTGTTCTTCTCGAAGTTGAGCCATACAATGACAACGATAATGTTGGAGAAAGGTTGTGGCTTAGAACACAGTGTTCCCCTCTAAAAATGGGTGATCCAAATCAAGCAGCTACTCGCTCATGGAGACTGGCCATAGATGACAATGTCTTGCATGAGATGTTGCTTCCAGCCTATCAAAATGAGTAATTTTTTTTGACATGCCACCAACATATTTCTCCTAAGTTCAAAAAAGTACAAGGGGATTAAAGAAGATTTTAATAAAGCTTATTGCCATCTAAAAGGGAGGTTATGTCAAAGGATAATGTTCACATATACATTTAATTTCTTCCAAGGCATTAGTGAGGAGGCTATGTTGGATCAAATAATATATTAACCTATATTTGAAGGCTAAAGGCTAGTCAATTTTGTATTTTCAGTGTCTGTTTAGAGTATAAATAAGTGGCCTGAACATTTTATTTGGAGGACAAGTGTTATAAAATTCAAAGTTTGATAAATATTACAGACTATTTGTTTGTTTCTCAGTGTCTACATATTATATATTGTTCTCAATGTCATTTATAAGTATAGTGTGAAGTTATGGTAAAAATAAATAGCTTAGTAGACATGCTGATTTATCAACCTTGTATAGATTATTGAATCTTCTATGAAATATGTCCATTGTGCTACCTAGCACCCAGTTCTTAAATGGATAATTTTGATTTGTTTTAGGAAGGTTCTCATAGAGGGTTTGAGAATATTGGAGGATTGATAACCAAGATATCCCTATACTATCTCTTTTCATGATATTGTAATCATGTTTTCTCTGCTACATGGAAGCCAAACATATCTACTTTCAAATTTATGTATTAACATTTTTCTACTGTTGTTTGAAATAATCTAAAAATCAACAAATAATATCTCATTGAGTGAAAGATGAACTACTTTCAAACCTCTTTCAAACATAGATTTTTAAGAATTTGGATTTCTATTGTTTTCACTCCATACATAAAATCTTATAAATTCAACAATAAATCTCTAGCTTACAAAAACTATGTTTTATTTTTGGCTATTGATTTTCCACTAGATAAAATAGAAACTAATTGTTAATGTTTTCACACTTTTATTTTATGTTAAACTTACGAAATTTCAATTCAACATTTGATTTATGTTTTGATTGAGAGGCCTTTTGTACCTCAACTACACCCTTAGAATCTATTTTCATAGTCCCATTAACTTACTATTGTTGTTTGTTGAAATTCAATAAGAATATCATATCTTACCTCAAAATTAGATCTTGCAAGAATTTGTTAAAAATCTCTTTTGTTTTTTCTTCACTAGTTAATTGATTTGAGTCTAGTTCTGCTTTCTCTAGTCTTACTTAATTCATAAGTGAGTTGGTAAATGTAGTCTCCTTGAATTTGAATCTAATTAAATTTTCTTGAATTTTTTTGTATAAAGCCACAAAACATGTTTGAAACTAGGATACACAAAAAACTCCTTGCGAGCTTAGTAGCTTTAGGGTTTGTAGCAAGACCTTTTAATGTCCATTGTCTCCAATCCAAAATCCAAGGAGAAAAAAAATTTGTGTAATTAATTTTGATCTCATTTTACATGTTTGTCTTATTTCACTAGACCCCCTACCCACTATATGGGTAATCTTGGAGGTTGGTAAAAAGAAATTTTCAAAACACACAAAAAAAACTATTGGTAATTCTGAAAATAACATGTACATTGATTTTCAAAATTAGATGCTAGCTCTAGAGATTGATAATCGCACGAGGTTTCAAACTTTGTTGCAATGACACTAGAAGACAACATAGGACATCTATATATTTTTTTATATCATTTCTGACCCACTCTCATCTCTCTAGTGCCTATTACAGGACTTGGGAGGCTTCGTCAGACCCCTAGTGCTTGCTAGAGGCCCTAGGGGCTTGTGTACCCAACCGTCAAGAGGCTTAGTCAGTAATTAGGGGCTTGCAACATTGAATATAAATTTTGTACTATGTCCATTGGCTCTAGTGACATATAAGAAGTAATCTCCTGTAATACCCCAGTTTCAACCCCAATTGCATTAAATTATAAAGGATGTAAATAGCGTTAAAAAATCATGGTGTGGAGCTCAAAGAAAAGGCCCCTCCATGGATTTAGTCTTCTACATTTCGAAAATTTAAATCGATGACGGTTGTCATCGTGCTAGCCGATGGCACAATATAATTTTCTACATCATGTAAATATGCAATTAATAAAATACCCATAGCCAGCTATGTCAATGCAACAATCATGATATGGGGGCATGATTTCCTAAAGACAAGGGATAGGGAGGGGAGTTATGGGTGAGTGCAAGCTAATGAGGGTCACTTTTGGTGCGTTAGATGCAATAGAAAACTGAAAATTCAGCCATCCCTCAACTTACTTAGATTTTTGGAGACACTTACATAAAATATATTGCTTTGAGTAATAAATATGAAATATAGGAAATCGAATCACATTTATGGATATATAAGTTTTATGTATTCAAAATTTCCAAACCTATGTCAAGTTTTATTTTTTCCAACAATCACTTTTTTTATTTTTCACGCAAAGGATAAGGCATATGTTTTTGTGGGTGTAGACTTTGAGGGCATAAATCATGGTTTCAAGCTACAAAAAATTGCATGCATGTATATAATATATTGTTCTAGTGCAACACTATTTTTGAAAAATAAAATTAGTATTTTTAAATTTTTTTAATAATTATCTAAGTGATCATTCCTCGAAAATGGTACGTCTTTTGTGGGTGTAGCCTTTGAAGGTCTTAATGTGATAATTATGAAATGGGGTTTTTATATAATGTATAGGTTATTGTCTTCTAGTGCACCATACAATATTTTTGTTTAATTATCAAGAGGTGAAAAGGTTATGAAAAAAATACTAACAATGTGTTTTTTGATTCAAAGAGTTAGAACACGATAAAAATTGAAAAAAAATTGAAAAATATAATATTTTGAAATAGAAATTACATATTTAAAATATACATAAAAAGTGCTATTTATGTTTAATATTTCATCAAAAATGATTTTCTGTAGCATACTATAATGATTGGGTAAACATGAGCTTCTTCAAAAATTGGAAGAAATACCTTCATGCAACTTTTCAAGGTCTTAAAGTAATAATGATGGATTGGATTTTTTATAGTGTTTAGAGGCCATTGTCTAGTAGTGCGACATATAATTTCTTATGAAATGGTTGAGAAAAAAAAAGTTATGGCATAAACATAATCAGTTTTCTAAAAATCAAGTTGCATCTAAAAGGTCCACCAACTTCACGCACTATCCCTTATTCAAACTCTTGAGCCAATAGAGTGTGACTAGATGTCAGTGGGGAACCCCATGAATCCTCATTTACCTTTTTGTCCTCTATCCTCAATCATTAATTTCTTCTAGAAGTTGGCTGAGGCAGTTAATTCCTTGGGCAGAGTAGGGCATGGAAACCTGATGGTTTGACTGAGCAAGTATGCAAGTATGCAGGTTTACAACCTGGGAGGCCACGTTCTTGCTTTTGTAGCAAGTAAACCTGTCTAGGAAAGAGTTCCCATTCCCTCATCCTTGAGTCACATTGAACGTTGGGTTCATTCGCATTGTTGGAACTTGGTATAGCCGACTAGAGGGAGTCATGTTCTCTGTTAGTGGTTGTTCATTATTCACTCACGTATTGAGAATCCACAATTTATTTACGAGAAGGTTCACTATGGTGCAACGTGCATCTTTGTTATTCAATGTATGGAGTATCGAAAGTATGGTTCCGCGGTGTGTGCCCACGTGACATTGTGATATGCTCGTAAACCCTGTCTTTCTCTATGTGACAGAGTGTGTGAAACCATGTTTGCTATGTTACAGCATCTTGAGCTAGCACAGTGTTGCTATGCATTTTCTGCAAGTAAGTTCCCTTGCTGAACCTTGGTTGTGGGATTATAGTGTTATCCTGAACCATAGAGGGGTATGAGATACAATTTTCTCTGTGTTACAGAGTGAAGGCTCTGTATAATGTTACCTTACCATTCCAAGAAACCCAATTGTAGGTTGACTGAGTTTTTATGTGATATTTGGCTTGGCTGAGTAAGTCCAAGGAACCCTTAAGTTATTGGCCTGTTGACTTAATCCTGTGAAACCCAATTGTTTATTGGCTTGGATGTACAGTTTGTGAAACCCAGTTGTGTGTTGGTTTAACTATGTATGATATGACCTGATTCTGTGAGTGTTGGATTGGATGAGTTTTTGTTGTATCCTTGGCTATCTATGAGTTTTCCAGTGTTCCCTTATTCCCTGTGGGAATCATGCCCAACTCAACGGTGGCAATGTTGTTGAGAGATTGATGAGAACACTGGCCTATGGTTGGGTGGAACATTGTAGCGATGTAGCTGGTTATGGGGCAAGATTTTTTCAAGAAAAGCATTCTTGTCTATGTTAATCTCTGCATTTGTAGTTTCTTAATGAAATATGATGAACATGCCTAATGTGTTGAATTGATGAATTGATTCCATTTTATAATTCAAATTGTATGCATATGCATATGTTTTCTTTCGATGCATTTTTAAATTATGTTTATGGGGCTTAGATTTCCCGTATTGGTGATGGCATGAATGACCAAATCTGTCTAAGACTTCTGCTAAAAAGTTGAATTTTCTGACAGAAATTAGAGGAAATTTGGGATCTAAAATGGGCCTTATAAGAAAACATGCCAAAATAAGTTCTTGTGAGTTAGAATTCAAGAACAAATAGAATTTCAATAAAATGAGTCAACCATAATGGTTGAATTGACATATTTGTCATAAAAAAAAACTACTTTTTGTGTTCGTATTTTTGACATATCTCCTTGTGTTTTTACTCAAATTTCGATTAGGAGAGCTCGTTGGATGCGGAATTTGATTCTTCATCCAACGAGTACCCACACTGCATACTTTTGATGGACCCCACTACCCCAAAAACAAGAAATACTTGAAAAAAAAAAATACCTCAAAAAGTATGCAGTGTGGGTACTCGTTGGATGAAGAATCAAATTCTGCATCCAACGAGCTCTCTTGATCGAAATTTGAGTAAAAACACAAGGATATATGTCGAAAATACGAACACAAAAAGTAGTTTTTTTCTTTTCTTCCTCCAAAATTAATAAATATTATTTTATTATTTTAACTATTATTTTATTATTTTCCTTAGGAGGCCCATTTTAGACCCCAAAATTCCTCTAATGAATCTTCCTTCCGCAACTCTCCTTTCCACAACTTGCGGGATGTGGAATGCATAAATGTCCTTCTATAAATTCTATTCCCCATAGATATCCTTCTGCAACACTCCTTTCTGCAACTTGCAGGATGCAGGATGCGGGATGTGGCTTCATAATCTGTATTTCCGCAACTAATTATTCCTGCAATGGCCTGTTTTGCATGCAGGATGCGGGATCACAATTTCCATATTTCTGCGATTCCACAAACTCAAGCTTTCCACACTGTTGATTCTTCTGGGTTAATTCTCAGTTGTTGATCTATTTACAGATGCAGAATAGATTGTGACCATCTATTTCCGTCGTGATCTTTCTTCACCATTCGATCTCCTATGATATCCTTCTTCGTAGATCATTGAATTGATCACTGACAGAATCAATTTCTCTATTATTTGGAAGTTAGAGAATTACATAGACTTTAATAGAGTGAACTTCAAGCTTGATGCTCCTGCATCAATTAGGTAGCATTATGGTCATGTTCTCTCTCTAATGTAGGGGAGGGGATGTGACATCTCCCCTCCCTTCATTAGACCATTAGATTCCATAAATAATAATGATATGTGGTTGAGTAGTTGCATTGTGGGTGAAGTAATGTGCGTCCACAATATACATCGAAGGAAGCAAGGTGAATTGTAGAATGCACATGGGGTCATAAGAGGGGTATCATTTCAATATACTAGGTAGAAATATAAAGGCGTATAAAAAATGTAAATAAAAAAATGGATACATGCAATATATAGTGAAAATAGGGGTTTATTTAAAAGGGGAAGGCATATTGGAAGGGGGTTAAAAAAATGATTTTGGGAGGTATTTTCCAATATTTATTTAAATTAGGGGTATTTTTTCATATGCCATGAATGAACATGCTATGGAATGGTTTCACTAATTGAATACCCGGTGACATAAATGACATTATTTAGGACATTGTGGATACCATAAGATGGTGACCATGATAAAAAAAGACTTCTTTTGGCCTAACATGAACAAAGAGGTAGAAGAGTACTTAGCTCGCTTCATTGAATGTCAACAAGTCAAGGAATAAAACCAACATCTAATAGGGTTATTGCAACTGCTACCCATCTGGAATGGAAGTAGGAAATAATTAGAATGGATTTTATAATAGACCTACCTAAAAATTTCAGGAAGCATGACTCAATCATGGTCGTAGTTGATAAGTTAAGTAAAGAGGCTCATTTTATCCCTGTAAAATCCACCTATAAGGTTGTTAACATTGCATATATTTTTAGGAAAGAGTTTTTCAGGTTACATGTCGTACCAAAGGTAATAATCTCAGATAGAGATGCAAAATTTACAGGAAATTTATGGAAAGATTTGTTTAAAGGGTTAGGCACACAATTGACCTTCAGTCTTATGTATCATCCTTAAATGGATGGGAATACTGAGAGGGTAATCCAAGTCCTAGAAGACACGCTAATAATGTCTGTAATAGAAAAACTAGGCAAGTGGGAATACTACCTACACTTAGTAGAATTTGCTTATAATAATCATTCTCAAGTATCAACAGGCATGAGCCCTTTTGAAATTATGTATGGATGGAAAAGTAATACTCCAATTTCCGGAAGCAATCCAGTTGATAGGTTAATGTTAGGGCCAAATTTGTTGAAGGATATGGAACTAACCGTGAAACATGTGTAAGAAAACTTGAAGGGTTCCTAATACATGTAGAAACGTTATGCTAACCTAAAAATAATCCCAAGAGATTTCTAGGTGGGTGAGCATGTGTACATAAAAGTAAAAGCTAATAAATGTTCTTTGAGATTGGGAAAGTACTCAAAGTTGGCACTGAGGTATTGCGGGCCATTGGAAATTTTGGTTAAATTGGGGCCAGTTGCATACCAGTTAGCCCTACCCCAACTGTTAATGTACATAATTTTTTTCATGTTACTATTTTAAAGAGATATATTCTTGATGCTACTCATGCAATCGATTGGAATGTTATCTAGATGGAACCCAAAGGAGAGTTCCAGGTGGGATTGGAGCGTATTCTCAATAAGAGAAAAAATTTACTCTGGAGTCGTACCATCAGACAAGTCAAGGTGCAATGGAATCACCTTAGTTTGAAATAATATACTTGGGAAATGGAAAGTGTTATGTGGGAGGCATATCCAATCCTATTCCAAGATGAAGAAATGGAAGAATAAATCAGAAAGTTAGTAACACTGAGGACGATGTTATCCTCTAAGGGGAAGTGTATGTAATACACTTAAAATTAATAATTTGTTATTAATTTCTACTCAGATATTTTATTTATTATTTTAAATATTTTTGACAAAAACTAAAAAATAAAACAAATGTAATGAATTATTATTTTATTTCTAAAAGATATTGAAGGGGACAAAAGTGGAATAATTATTGAAGAGTTTTTGTTGATCCACAAGAGGAAAAGTCAAGTGGTTGTAATTGCTGAGTGAGAACTCAAGGTTTAGGAGGCATATTCCCGAAAATCAAGTCACTGGTCCTAGTTGAATGCTAAAGAGAAGGAGGCTCATAAATGACCCAGTCCTAGGAAAAATTTACTATATAATAGTATGTCCATTAGCAAATAGGAGGCTAGCATTGGACATGGATTGAATCTGATAATGCTATAGATGGTGCATTAAGTGTATTTTTCTCTTATGGTTCAACAAACAAGATCGGGGGTTCCAGAGCAAGTAATTTGGCTTCTCCAGGAGTTGGTTGGGAGGAATGGCTTTTCCATTTCTCTTTTCCTAGCAATGCTTCCAGGATCTTATTCTATTTTCTAATTACAATAGGATGTTTATTTTAAATCTTGATTTGCAATTATATTCATAAGTAGAAATGTTTTATGCATTCTTATTGAATAGTTATCTATCATGTATCGATTCTAGATATGTTTATGTCTTTTTTTATACCTTTGAATGATTAGATTTGATTATTAAGGCTTCTTGGATCAATCATCCATACCTAAGTTAAGGATTTATAAATGATTTTCTCTACTGTAGATTTCATTTATTTTCTTAAATGATTAAATATATCTGAATTATTTCTATTCAACTATTTATTATTTCATAGATCTAGTTAAATTACTATTAAAGTAGTTAATGTTGACATTCTTCACATACTAAACAAATTACAGTCAGAACCTAAACAACAAATTGAAATTATTGTACACGGGATGTATCCCCTATCGAGTTAAGCTACACAGGTATCATTGAAATTATTTCTTAAACCTCGATACTAGATCGAGACTGTTTTGATTGGGATCAAGGGAATCTAATTAAATAATATGAGAATAATTTATTTATAAAAACTATGACGATAGATATACAACACATTCACAAATTACAACACATGTAACTATTAATTAAATAATCTTAATAGCCTACATTCATGTGTGTGTAATACGATATGCAAAAGGAGAATCATCAAAATATAGTCGCATACAGGATTATATCAGTTATGATATACCTAACATATCCAACAAATCATTTATGGATCTAGAAATATCCTATCAAATTCATTAAAGCTAACAGTCAATAGCCATACTTAATATATCCATAGTAAATCCACATTACAAGTTTTAAATCCAGATACCTAACAAATCGTAGCAACAAATCTTTCCTTTCAAAATACCAGTAATAAGTTGATCTAAGATGGTAGGCAAGTATTGATAAATTATAGTAACCAGATCTAAAAGGAATCCAAACCAATTGCATGCATTGTATAATTTAACCATGATTTTAATGTTGAACATACTCCATAGGAATCGCAAGACCATATGGGTCATAATAGATTTAAAAATTAAACAATAACAAGGTTAAAATATTTTGATCTCACAAACTTATGGTTGTAATCCCCTTTATATGGAAACCATTACTTACGGAAGGAATAAAAAAATTATTCTTTCTGAAAATTAAATATACATTTAGCTAACAAGATCTACATAGAAACACATTGGCTAAACCATCATAATGGTATTTAACCGAAGGAAACAATTTTTAAAAAATACTACACACTTCTTATTTAAAAATAACCTAGATATCTTTAAGCAGTGAATCTTACCAAACTTACACATGGTAGTAATACCATCAAAGGATGGAAACTATTGAGTAAAACAAAAGTATATACAAGTATAACCATGGTATAACTCGTGACATGAATTGCAACAAAAAATGCAAATACCATAAGGGTCGTATCCAATTTACTTATACTTTAAACAAAATAAAAAACAATGTATGCATACAAGGAGTCGTTGTAAGACCATCCATGATGGTTTCCACCATCGTTAACTAAAGCCTAACCACTTTTAAATACAGAGTAACCGAAGTGGTGGTAAGTCCATTTGCGATGGCACCCACAACACTAAAACAAGTATTAAAACAAGCTATACTGTACATAAAAACAATGCGAAACAGAGAAGTTGTAAATCCCTCTGTAAATTAGCTTTTAAACCCTATGGGTTTAAAACAAAACTTTAAGCTTATCTTTCACATAAATGGAGTTTTTTATCCCCTCGCGGCTCCTTGTGCCGAGGAAAATAGTACCTGCATCAAACCATGAATAGAAAATGTCGGTAAAATTCATTGAAATACAAAAGGAAGCAAGAGAAAGGGTTTATGTGCATTGTTTACCTGGTCATTCTAAGATGTGGGCCTGGGCGGAGGTGACCCTATCGCCTTCTTCGCTACTGCTCCTAAGATACAAGAAAAACATAGTTGCATTCAAAACAACATTTAAGAATACTGTTGTAAGCAAGTTGAAATTTTAATATTTTCTTACCTTATTCCTCATCCACCTGCACAAAAACCACCTAGCAATATAAGTTACAATAAAATATTTTAACAACCTTTTAATAAAATCTTGCATCTTTATCAATCGAATTTTTACCGGGTGAATGAAAGCATTGAAGCTGGAGTTAGTGGCTAATTATTTTGAAAGAAAAACATGTTACACACTATTGTGGAAGCCATGGGAAACAAAAGAACACCTTGGTAAGAAACCATTCACAATGCCATCAAAATCATAGCAAGCGTTTACACTAGAAAACCCTAGCAAGTCACCATTAACATAGCAGAGCTTCAGCTCTCGAAATTTTACTGACAAAACAAAGCAAGAATGAAGGGTTCAAACAGGAAAAAAATCACCTTAAACCCTATCGATATATTTACATTATGTTCTACAGGTGGACAACCATGATGCACTCCCAGACCGGCAGTTAAAGCCTCGATGCATTGTCAACTCATAACCAAGACAACACCTTTAAACTTTAAGTCAACCAAGGTACAACACTTTTCACCTTCATAACTCACGGGAGTTCTAATGATGGTATTTAATCATTGCATCGATCCTTTGTTTCAAACTATGTTATATGCTTGTATCGCATTTATACCTTTTCCATTTAAACATAAAACCATTCAAACCAATGACCAATGTATTAACTTTTCAAACCATGGTTTAACACCATAACAATTGTCTAATAATCAACCTTACCATAGACCATAACTTTTCAAACCATGGCTTAACACCATAACAATTGTCTAATAACAATTGTTGTAATAGTGTTGAGAATGATTCTATGAGATAGGAAGCTGTTGAGGTTACACTAGAGCGAAATCCAAATTGCTAGCAGTCTAAGTGCCCTTCAAGATAATAGGGGAATGGAATGGAGGTGGCTGACAGGATTTCCAAGGAAGCCACCCAGCTCCTCTTTAGCTCTTTGGAAGATTTTAGAACAAGATTGGGCTGGGATTTATAGTTTCTATCATGTTCTATAGCTTGTTGTTTTGAACAGGATTAATGTACAAACTTTCTGTGGATATCTTTATTGATGTATGATATATGTAATCTATTTTTTTTGTGGCTAAATCTTGTTTAGATTAATTTGTGAATACTCTACCCGATGTAAAAACTGTAAAAAAAAAATTGGGGAAACATTAAATTGTAATATCCCTCTCCTATGCCCTGGAATATCTTGTAATTTTTGCATATTATTGTATTAGTCTCGGTGAGGGCTCAAGGCCAAGGCCCCACCCAAGACAACACCTTGTGGCTTTTAAAAGGTTAACGGTCTAAGTGAAAATACTT
>LPNX011229906.1:755792-779673 GCA_001517045.1 Pseudotsuga menziesii
CTAGCAAAAGTAATGGCAGATTTTATGCCGTGATTTTTCTGGAAAGTTCGTCGCACTTCAGGGAGAGAGTCGTTTTCTTTTAGGTGATTAAAAGGCAGAAAGGGGCAGCGGTAGGGGGTGCCTACGATGGCCTCAATAATGACTTGGAACGAAAGAGGGAACCAAGCGTAGTGGTTCAAACCTCTAACACATATTTCATTAAATTTGGAATTAAACAGTGGATCTAGAATTCCAAAATAACCAAAAAAATCAATTCTGGCATTGTTCTTGTAATAAAATCTTTCCAAATTTATTGAAATATGTGTTCGAGTCTGCATGAATACCTGTCATAGAGGTCATTAAAAAATGATCTAAGGTAACTGGTGATATACGACTGGGCCGAGTGGCTGTGCGTGCTGGGTTTTGAAAAGGTGGACTGGGCCGAGTGGCTGTACACGCTGGGTTTTGAAAAGGTGGTCCGCGTCTTGGGTAAGTGTTCTAACATTTGCGTTGGATTTGTGTGCATTCCAATGTTTTTGTTGTATAGGTATAAATATTTTAAATGCCAAATGACCAGTCCAGGGGAGTGGTAACAGGCTGAGTATTTTACTTCTCATTATCGAAGGGATCTTCTGTTCTACTTTTTCCCAGTCTAGAGGTTGGATCATTCCTAGGATTTGCATTGGGCTTTCCCTAAGATAAAACATAACCTGGATATGACTGTTGTTTTACAAATGATAGAGCTTCTATCTCTATTATAGTTATACCTATTGAGGTCGCACTGGTTTTTGTCTGCCTTTGTTAACAGATCCACCCAGTATTTTTTTCTCCTAGTAAACGGGTCCAAGCATGTGTTTTCACATATTCCTTAGGGTTATGGACCAGTTTTTGAACCCCGTAGTGGCTTAGCTCCATGCCTGCATTTTACCTTCTTGATTGTTGAGTAAATAGACGAGGATGCATCTCCAATCGTAGTGGCTGAATCATTACATGCATTGCTTTTGGAAAAGAAAACCAGTAGCAATATTTTTTTTCCTTTATAGCTGCTTTTAGGGTATGCGTTTGGCCCCTTTTTATATACACTAAAATCATGGGTGCATAACACTTTTTATCAGAGTTACTCTGCATCTACGCGAGTTGGGTTTGTGCACAATTCCACCTAGGAAAGTTTAGGAATGTGTTTTGCATTATTTTTTTCTTTAGCTAGCGGTCTGTGGCTGCGTTTTGGGGTAGATAATTCTTTGTTCGAAAGCTTTAGAGTCTGAGTATTTGTAGACCCAAGGTTTATGCATTTATTTCCTACCTTAGGGTTGTTTTGAAGTATAGTGTTCTGAGATATTATTCAGGTCGGCAACCAGATAGAGAACAGAGATGAAGAACTTGAAAAGGCGGATTAGTAGTTTTCATTTATGGGTAAATTACACAGTCGGATCTTAGAATAAAAAGGAAAGTAAATACCAAGCTTTTATGTACTAATCTACATCACCATATTCATCTAAATGAGGTCAAATTATGTAAAGGTTAGTAGATGCAAGACAACGATTTCTGTCTAAAAGAATTTATATAAAGACCGTTGAGCATAGATATAAGACAACGATTCTGTCTTAAAGGAATTTAATTTAAATACTGATGTAGCATAGCCTGAGTATTTGTTTCCTTTCACCTAAATTGGTTATCAGAAAATAAGAATAATAATGAGCATAGTATGGTTGATAGTTTTGGGTCTCAACCTCTAAGAGGCTTTAGACTCTCCACTCAGGATCGTGTAAGTGGAAAACTCTTGGAAAATAGTTTTTATCATTGAAAGAAGGCCCTGCAAATAAGGAATCTTAGTATATTTGTTTTGTCCCCTATAATAAATGATTGTGGAAATGATGTAGTACTGAGACTACACTTTGTAATTTTGGTAGTGTCCACTATTAGAGATATATGTGGAAAGGCTGCAGTATTGGTACTGCCTATTTGTAACCTTGTTGAATACTTAATGAAAATATAAAAAAATCCGAATGGTTTGGTCTGGACTATCTTTGGTGGACGTAACCCCAAGGTTGGGGTGAACCACGTGAATTTGGTTGTCTCATTGTATTATATCTTGTGCTGGTTTATTTATTTTTGTCTACATGATGATGATGATTATGAATGCAGTACAAATGTGCCAATTGGTGAAAAGATTACTAAAATTTTTATTTTTGCAGACTTCTTGAATGCTTTATAGCTCTAAGGTAACTAGGGTATTTTACGTATGGTATCAAAGCGAGGTTACAACTCTGGAGCTGTTGGGCCTTCTACAGATTTGTAACTTTGCAATTAGTATTTTGTATTTTATTGAATTATTTGGCTAAGAAATAACGTGGAAAGTTTGATTAGTGATTACAGATCCTTTGTTTTTGTCATTTGTGGAAATGAGAGCATTGGCACACTTCTTCGTTTACTCGGGGAGAAAATACACCTCTGCATAGTGCTTGGATCGTAGGCAGCATGGTGTTAACAAATACAAAAAAGGATAATTCTTACAGCAGTCATCTTTGCTCCCGTTCTGATTGTGACTCTCGTTATCAGTAGCCAGTGGATGAGCGTTTGGGGGCAGAAGCGTTTTGTAATGGAGGGACGCATTCCAGAACGATGATTACTATATGTGCCTTTAGAAGTGTTCTTGAAATAAAATGAGTGGAGCTTCAAAGGTTTGGTTCAGGTAAAATGCATGTGGTAAGCGTTTGAACCATCACAAATAGCACTTTTATTTCTTTTGGTGTGATATTGGGGTTTTGCGTTTCTAATAGAAAACGCAAGAAGATGAAGAGATCCGACGAGTCTTAATCCAATTGATGGTATATTTGTTTCTATGATGCAATGGAAGAGGTATTCGTTTGCATGGATAACCAGATCATATTGGATGCCTACTAGTTAATTAATCCAGATCTTGATGCCCATGACTTAGTTATTCCAAGACTGTAAGTATGATGCATTCAAACCCCTAGTAGATTCAATCTATAAAGGATAGACCGCCTAGGTTTTGGTTTGATGAATGGATATCGGTACAAATCATATTTTCATAAGATGCCAACGATTTTGTTGAGGAGTGTATTTTTGCATCTGAATGTATAGATTACTCGTGTAGTGCATTGTGATCTGAATATATAGATTATGCATGATAGTTTGTAATAAATATGAAGGTTACAAAATTATAGCGTTAGATTTTATCAATGATTTTGATCCAACATTTGATTGTTATGGTATTGCATGCGATTTTGTAATAAATATGAGGGAATCCACGTTTTGTTTTTTATATTCACTGCGGTTAATTAGTGTCCACATTTGGATAGATCAATTTCATATATCTGTACGTTGCTAATTGTTGATTTTGCATTTTTATACTCTTCGGTCTGCATATCAACATTTATGCCTGAAATTTAGAGTAATTACTGAGATGCATGTGATTTCTAGTTAGATAGAAAATTCTGTGTTTCCGGTTCTTTGTTGATTAGATCTTAATGAATCTTAAAAATGCCCTGATTTATAATTTGATAGAAAAGTCTACGTTTCCCATTCTTTGTTGATTTGATCATAATGGAACTTAAAATGTCGTGATTTCTAGTTGATAGAAAAGTCTGTGCCGCATGTTCTTTGCATATTAGATCTTAATAGATCTTAAAATTTGCAATTTCTAGTTTGACCGAAATAGATACCTGAAATTTATTTTTCTTACTATATGGATTTGAGAATGGAGTCCTGCTAATGCGTTTTTATACTCTTGGGTCTGCATATAAACATTTATGCATGAAATTTTGATTTATTACTAAAGATCTGGGCACATTCAATCTTTAAAAGGATTAGAAGTCTTATTAAATAGATGTTGAGCGGAGAGGCTTTGACCTTCATTTAAATAATCCCCTACTAATAAAATATATTTAGAAATCGTTGTATGATATTCCCCATAAGCAAAAGTAGGAAAATTAAATGTATGTTACCATATCAGGTTGAAGTTTGGAAACACGAAGCAGACAGGTCGATGCTTTGCAAAATTGTGAGACTCGTTATCATTGAAGTGGGTAACATTTGATAAGAGCCATATATATAATAATTATTTTAAGATTTCCTCTTAAAAATAAAAAGGAATAAGTATGAATAAAGGTAAGAAATATTTCCTTTTCAAATAAAGAATACATATGAATAAAGGTAGGAAATATTTTATAATTTCCTTTTTGAATAATGAGGAATAGACCTTTTATAAGTTTTACAACTTTGAAGTCAATTCTATTATGTAGGGATGGTTTATTCTTTATAGGATATAAGGTTGAGACATTTTTACTAGAATTCAAGAACTCTATACCTTTTTACCATAAGATAAAGCCTAAGATAAAGACATAGCATGAACATGTTAACAACTCTTTAACATTAATGAAGGATTAACTAAAAGAGGTTTAATCCTGTTTGTAAAAGATGAGAATGCAAGACGGAAAGTTTGGTATTTAAATTCATTGGTGTTTGCAAAATATGAGAATGCAAGCCTTCAGGTTTGTTTATTTATATTTCCTTTGTTTTCAAAGGATGAGAATGCAGGCTGTAAAGTGTGATTATTTATATTTATTACTTGCAAAAGAGGATAATGCAAACCTAAAATTTTGGTTATTTATATTTATTGTGGTTTGTAGAAGATAAGGATGCGAGCCATAAAGTTTGGTTATTAATCTTTAATTATGTTCACAAAAGATGAAAATAATTTGGTTATTTAAATATATCGTTGTTTGCAAAAGATGAGAATGCATTCGCAAGATGTGGTTATTTATATGTATTGTTGTTTGTTGTTCCTTAAAAGATCTCTGGAATAATCGATCCGAGTTGGAATGTTATTGATGAATGTGTGCCTATGCAATTTATGTCTAGTAGTTATATTGAATTCTTTATTTCAAGAAATGTAATAAATTCTGCGAATTCTTTTCCAGAATCATTTATTTTGCTCCTTAAGCAAGTACAATGTATTGTTTATGCTGAGAGATTCAAAAGATTGCTTTGGGATTTGAGAGATTCACAAAAAAAAAATTCTATAACTAAATTGTTGTTGAAAACATGCCCCGCATAAGAGCTCATGTGGTGCGACTACATATTTGTGAAGAGAAAACTAATTGTAGGTACTGCATCAACTAGAACTTCGGCTACACATGAAAGGTAGATAACAGAGTTAGTTGAACATAAATGCAAGGTTTTTAAAAATACTGTGATTCATGGTTTTGGTCATGTAAGTCAAAAGGTTTGAAAGGACAATTGAAGGAACTATCTGTTTTGTTACAGTAGGAAAATGGCTGGTACCATCACATAGTAATATCTGTTACACTTAACCCTTGTGACTTTATGTTGAGTTTATTATTGTTAATATGTAAGGTGGTGTTTGCATTGTCAATTTTCTCAGGTTATATGTGGCGTCTTGCGAATTGTGTAGTTGTAAATTGGAAAGGTTTGTGGCTTTGTGTGAATGCTTACTCATCAAAATTCTGGTGTTGAAAGAACTGAAAAGGCTCTTACCAATGAATGAGAAATGGGGTAAGGCATGATTTATGCTAAAAGTTTGATGTTCTTTGAATTGATAATATAATAAAACTGACCACCTATAAAGTTCTTGCAAGCATGGGGATTTATGGCCATGAAAGAGGACTAAATCTCATGTGTATAAAGTTATCACCAGAAGAGGGAGTGGTGATGGAGGTGGTGGTTAAAATCTACCTTGTTTTCCCTCGGGCCAGCGAGGGACCATTATGCATTCTGGGGACGCCCAGATGTAAGACATGTGGTTAAGACTCGTTCCGCATACATTAGAGGACTGTCACATGAGTTAGGGGACTCTGTGAAGAGAATAACCTCTAGGCACTGTGGAGGTGTGCGAGAACGGAGTGCCTCAGCTTGGTGAAGCACCCTAAAGGAGATACCGCTAAGAGGGGTACAGGGTATCGTCCTTGTGTTGGGTGGCTTGAATGAAGAATAATGACAAGCACCCTGAATAACATAGAGGAGATACACGAAGGGTTGGTATCGTCCTTGTGTTGGGTGACTTGGATTGGTACTTGAAGTATTGTTGGAACTTGATGTGCTAGGATGGAGGACATCCAAGAAATGAACAATGTGGAAAAAGGTATGTGCATTGTAGGTAAACAAGTACCGATGAGGTAATATGCTGATTGATTGACATTATTGATATAATGGGATTTCAATGGTTGTAGTCATGTTTTTGTTAATGCATAAATTGCATTATGGAAAATAGTTGGGTAATATGACACCCAGGAGCATTAGAAAAATTGCAGATTGCAAGAGAATCTATGACTTTTGTTTAAGTTGAATTGTAATTTGGACATGGATTATTGGAAAGGACTGAATGGTAGTTATGATGTTGCAAATGACCTGCTAATTATGTTTCATGATGAATTGACTCTTACCTATGAAAAATTTGGGTAGACCTGATTTTATGTTATAGGAAAAATGCAGGTCCTACAAACCTACAAAGATCAGAAAATAAAATCAAATAGATCCGAGCAAGGCGAAGCAAGACAAGATGACTCCAGAGAAGAATAAAAGTTTTGTCGAAGAAACAAGAAACACCGAGGACGGTGTTCTTTCTTTAGGGGGGGAGGATGTAATATCCCTCTCCTATGCCCTGGAATATCTTGTAAATTTTGCATATTATTGTATTAGTCTTGGTGAGGGCTCAAGGCCAAGGCCCCACCCAAGACAACACCTTGTGGCTTTTAAAAGTTTAACGGTCTAAGTGAAAATACTTAGATGATAAAAATACAATGACACAACTTAACAAAGGGCTAACTAATGGATAAAAAGTCATCCCAACTCTTAACGCCTTACGAGAATACTCAATCCTAGTAACTGGAACGAGAGGGTTGAGGGGTTAAAGAAAGAACCAAGGAGAAAAAAAAAAAAATTCAAAGAATTAGAGATATATAATATATATATCGAAAGAACAGTAAATATANAGGGTACTTATATTTTACTAAAGACCCCTTAATGACGGAAGTAATCCTTAATATAAGGTTATTACCTAGTCAAGAAATAATTAGCTATAACTTATAATTAAAAAGGATAATTTCACCCATGAGAGGAATGTTTTCCTTCTATGACAAAAAAAGCGAGAGGTAATTTGGTACTCTCCACCACTAGATTTTCAAGGGTGCAACAGACATATTTTTATTTTAGGAAAAATCGCTATCGAATGGAAGTATGTCAGAAAAGTCTATTAAGGGATTGGACGCATGTGCTGGAGGCAATTCTTTTTGCAGCTATATTTATGGAGGCCTGCGCTAGCAAAAGCAATGGTAGATTTTATGCCGTGATTTTTCTGGAAAGTTCGGCACACTTCAGGGAGAGAGTCATTTTCTTTTAGGTGATTAAAAGGCAGAAAGGGGCAGCGGTAGGGGGTGCCTGCGATGGCCTTAGTAATGACTTGGAACGGGAGAGGGAACCAAGCGTAGTGGTTCAAACCTCTGCATGAATACCTGTCATAGATGTCGTTAAAAAATGATCTGAGGTAACATGTGATATACGACTGGGCCGAGTGGCTGTGCACGCTGGGTTTTGAAAAGGTGGAATGGGCCGAGTGGCTGTACACGCTGGGTTTTGAAAAGGTGGTCCACGTCTTGGGTAAGTGTTCTAACCTTTGCGTTGGATTTGTGTGCATTCCAATGTTTTTTTTGTATAGGTATAAATATTTTAAATGCCAAATGACCAGTCCAGGGGAGTGGTAACAGGATGAGTATTTTACTTCTCATTATCAAAGGGATCTTCCATTCTACTTTTTCCCAGTCTAGAGGTTGGATCATTCCTAGGATTTGCATCAGGCTTTCCCTAAGATAAAACATAACCTGGATATGACTGTTGTTTTACAAATGATAGAGCTGCGATCTCTATTATAGTTATACCTATTGAGGTCGCACTGGTTTTTGTCTACCTTTGTTAACAGATCCGCCCAGTTTTTTTTTCTCCTAGTAAATGGGTCCAAGCATGTGTTTTCACATACGCCTTAGGGTTATGGACCGGTTTTTGAACCCCATAGTGGCTCAGCTCCATGCCTGTGTTTTATCTTTTTGATTGTTGAGTAAATAGACCAGGATGCATCTCCAATCGTAGTAGCTGAATCATTACATGCATTGCTTTTGGAAAAGAAAACCAGTAGCAATATTTTTTTCCTTTATAGCTGCTTTTAGGGTATGCGTTCGGCCCCTTTTTATATACACTAAAATCCTGGGTGCAGAACACGTTTTATCAGAGTTACTCTGCATCTACGCGAGTTGGGTTTGTGCACAATTCCACCTGGGAAAGTTTAGGAATGCATTTTGCATTATTTTTTTCTTTAGCTACCGGTCTGTGGCTGCGTTTTGGGGTAGATAATTCTCTGTTCGAAAGCTTTAGAGTCTGAGTATTTGTAGACCCAAGGTTTATGCATTTATTTCCTACCTTAGGGTTGTTTTGAAGTATAGTGTTCTGAGATATTATTTAGGTCGGAAACCAGATAGAGAACAGAGATGAAGAACTTGAAAAGGCGGATTAGTAGTTTTCATTGATGGGTAAATTGCACAGTCAGATCTTAGAATAAAAAGGAAAGTAAATACCAAGCTTTTATGTACTAATCTACATCACCATATTCATCTAAATGAGGTCAAATTATGTAAAGGTTAGTAGATGCAAGAAAACGATTTCTATCTAAAAGAATTTATATAAAGACTGTTGAGTGTAGATATAAGACAACGATTCTGTCTTAAAGGAATTTAATTTAAATACTGATGTAGCGTAGCCTGAGTATTTGTTTCCTTTCACCTAAATTGGTTATCAGAAAATAAGAATAATAATGAGCATAGTATGGTTGATAGTTTTGGGTCTCAACCTCTAAGAGGCTTTAGACTCTCCACTCAGGATCGTGTAAGTGGAAAACTCTTGGAAAATAGTTTTTATCATTCAAAGAAGGCCCTGCAAATAAGGAATCTTAGTATATTTGTTTTGTCCCCTATAATAAATGATTGTGGAAATGATGTAGTACTGAGACTACACTTTGTAATTTTGGTAGTGTCCACTATTAGAGATATATGTGGAAAGGCTGCAGTATTGGTACTGCCTATTTGTAACCTTGTTGAATACTTAATGAAAATATAAAAAAATCCGGACGTTTTGGTCTGGACTATCTTTGGTGGACGTAACCCCAAGGTTGGGGTGAACCACGTGAATTCGGTTGTCTCATTGTATTATATCTTGTGCTGGTTTATTTATTTTTGTCTACATGATGATGATGATTATGAATGCAGTACAAATGTGTCAATTGGTGAAAAGATTACTAAATTTTTTATTTTTGCAGACTTCTTGAATGCTTTATAGCTCTAAGGTAACTGGGGTATTTTACATAAATTGTTTTTTGTTGACAATATATGAGGTATTTATCTACCTTTGATACATATGCGAATGTGATTTTGTTCGTATCTGAAATAAAATTACTATTTTTTTTAGCCAAAGCTATTTCAACATCTCTAATTTTCAGTCATTAAAAAAATCTTAACTTTAATTTATAACATTTTACATCTCTAATTTTCAGTCGTAAAGAAAATCTTAACTTTAATTGTAACATTTTACCTATCTTTAGCATATTAAAATATTTATAATGTTTAATTAATATTATAAATTAATTAATCTAATAAATATGTAAACTACAATTTTAAGAATTATTTGTCATAAATAATTATAAATGAGTTAAGACAACAATATGGCTTTTCTTGTCTTAATATATTAAATTATTGAATTTTTATAATGAATTAAAATTATATATTAAAATTCAATTTTATGTGAATTTATATTGTAAAATTAATATTATTTTTATGTTAACGTGATATAAAAAAAATTAATATAAACAAATGAAATGCGTGATAGAAATGATTTGACCATCAATTCATAAGGCAAACATCTCTAATTTTCAGTCATAGATAAAATCTTAACTTTAATTTATAACATTTTACATATCTTTAGCATATTAAAATAATTTTAATGTGTAATTAGTATTAAAAATAAATTCATCTCATAAATATGTAAACTACAATTTTAAGAATTATTTGTGATCAATAATTATAAATGAGTTAAGACAACATTATGGTTTTTCTTGTCTTAATATATTGAATTATTGAATTCTCATAATGAATTAAAATTATATCTTAAAATTAACAATTTTATGTAAATTTATATTGTAAAATTAATGTTATTGTTATGTTAACCTCACTGATATAATTAATAATTTATAGAAGGAAGCAAAAATTGGTGCAAATTTGGAAGCAAAAATTGACACGTATTTGGAAGTAAAACATGGTGCAAAATGGGATGCTAAAGTGGTAGCGAAAATGGATGCAATATTGGATGCTAACATGGTGCTATTAAGGATGAAAATATGGCGCTAACTAGTATTTCATTTAAGAATCAAAAGCAGACACTCCTTAGGAAGAAAAATATGACGTTATTTAGGAAGCAAACCTCGATGTTTAGGAAGAAAAGTTGGACGCTAGCCTCGAAGCACACAAATAGACGCTATTTTGGACGTCATAAAGGATGCTATCTAGGAAGCAAAAAAATATGTTTTTTGAGACGCTTTAAGTTTTGTCCATGACGCGTCCCATTTAGCGTCTAGTTTGACCACTCAATGTAAAAAAAAATTACACTGAAAAGGGACACTAAATGGGACGCTAATTCTAGGATTTGTTGTAGTGTATAGAAAAACTAGGTAAGTGGGAATACTACCTACACTTAGTAGAATTTGCTTATAATAATCATTTTCAAGTATCAGTAGGCATGAGCCCTTTTTAAATTATGTATGGATGGAAAATTAATACTCCAATTTATTGAAGCAATACAGTTGATAGGTTAATGTTAGGACCAAAATTGTTCAAGGATATGGAACTAACCGTGAAACATGTGTAAGAAAACTTGAGGGGTTACCAAGACATGCATAAATGTTATGCTAACCTAAAAATAACTCCAAGAGAGTTCTAGGTGGGTGAGCATGTGTACATAAAAGTAAAACCTAAGAAATTTTCTTTGAGATTGTGAAAGTACTCAAAGTTGGCACTGAGGTATTGTAGGCCATTGGAAATTTTGGTTAAATTGTGGTCGGTTACATACCAGTTATCCCTACCCCAACTGTTAATGTACATAATGTTTTTCATGTTACTATTTTAAAGAGATATATTCTTGATGCTACTCATGTGATCGATTGGAATGTTATCCAGATGGAACCCGAAGGAGAGTTCTAGGTGGGACTAGAGCGTATTGTCAATAAGAGAGAAATTTTACTTTGGAACCGTACCATCAGACAAGTCGAGGTGCAATGGAAGCACCTTAGTCTCGAATAACATACTTGGGAAATGGAAAGTGTTATGCGGGAGGCATATCCAATCCTATTCCAAGATGACGAAATGGAAGAATAAATTAGAAAGTTAATAACACTGAGGACGATGTTATCCTCTAAGGGGAAGTGTATGTAATACACTTAAAATTAATAATTTGTTATTAATTTCTACTCAAATAGTTTATTTATTATTGTAAATATTTTTGACAAAAATTAAAAAATAAAACAAATGTAATGAATTATTATTTTATTACTAAAAGATACTGAAGGGGACAAAAGTGGAATAATTATTGAAGAGTGTTTGTTGATACACAAGAGGAAAATACAAGTGGTTATAACTGCTGAGTGAGAACTCAAGGTTCAAGAGGCATCTTCCCCAAAATCAAGTCACTAGTCCTAGTTGAGTGTTAAAGAGAAGGAGGCTCATAAATGACCAAGTCCTAGAAAAAATAATATATAATAGTATGTCGATTAGCAAACAGGAGGCTAGCATTGGACATGGATTGAATGTGATAATGCTATAGATGGTGCATTAAGTGTATTTTCTCTTGTGGTTCAACAAACAGGATTAGGGGTTCTAGAGCAAGTAATTTGGATTCTCTAGGAGTTGGTTGGGAAGAACGGGTTTTCCATTTCTCTTTTCCTAGCAATGCTTCTAGGATCTTATTCTATTTTCTAATTATAATAGGATGTTTATTTTAAATCTTGATTTGCAACTATATTCATAAGTAGAAATGTTTTATGCATTATTATTGAATAGTTATCTATCATGTATCTATTCTAGATCTGTTTATGTATTTTTTTATACCTTTGAATGATTAGATTTGATTATTAAGGCTTCTTGGATTAGGCATCCATACCTGAGTTAAGGATTTCTAGATGATTTTTTCTACTGTAGATTTCATTTCATTTCTTAAATGATTAAATATATCTGAATTATTTCTATTCAACTATTTCTTATATCATAGATCTAGTTAAACTACTATTAAAGTAGTTAACGTTGACATTCTTCACATACTAAACAAATTACAGTCAGAACCTAAACAAAAAATCAAAATTATTGTACATAGGATGTATCCCCTATCGGGTTAAGCTACAGCGGTATCATTGAAATTATTTCTTAGTCCTCAATACTAGATCGAGACTGTTGTGATTGGGATCAAGGCAATATAATTAAATAATATGAGAATAATTTATTTATAAAAACTATCACGATAGATATACAACGCATTCATGAATTACAACACATGTAACTATTAATTAAATAATCTTAATAGCCTACATTCATGTGTGTGTGTGTGTAATAGGATATGCAAAAGGAGAATCATGAAAATATAGTCACATACAAGATTATATTAGTTATGATATACCTAACATATCCAACAAATCATTTACGGATATAGAAATATCCTATTAAGTTCATTAAATCTAACAGTCAATAGCCATACTTAATATATCCATAGTAAATCCACATTACAAGTTTTAAATCCAGATACCTAACAAATCGCAACAACGAATCTTTCCTTTCAAAATACCGGTAATAAGCTGATCTAAGATGGCATGAAAGTATTGATAAATTATAGTAACCATATCTAAAAGGAATCCAAACCAAATACATGCACTGTATAATTTAACCATGATTTTAATGCCGAAGTTACTCCATAGGAATCGCAAGACCATATGGGTCATAATAGATTTAAAAATTAAACAATAACAAGGTTAAAATATTTTGGTCTCACAACCTTATGGTCGTAATCCCATTTAAATGGAAACCATTACATATAGAAGGAATAAACAAAAATATTCTTTTTGAAAATTAAATATACATTTAACTAACAAGATCTACATAGAAACACATTGGCTAAACCATCATAAGGTTATTTAACCCGAGGAAACAATTTTAAAAAAATACTACACACTTCTTATTTAAAAAGAACCTAGATATCTTTAAGCAGCAAATCTTATCAATCTAACACATGGTAGTAATACCATCGAAGGATGGAAACCATTGAGTAAAACAAAATTATATACAAGTATAACCACGGTATAACACGTGATAAGAATTTCAATGAAAAATGCAAATACTGTAAGGGTCATATCTAATTTACTTATACTTTAAACAAAATAAAAAACAATGTATGCATACAAGGAGTCGTTGTAAGACCATCCATGATGGTTTCCACCATCGTTAACTAAACCCTAACCACTTTTAATTACAGAGTAAGCGAAGTGGTGGTAAGTCCATCTATGATGGCACCCACAACACTAAAACAAGTATTAAAACAAGCTATACTACACATAAAAACAATGCAAAACAGAGAGGTTGTAAATCCCTCTGTAAATTAGTTTTTAAGCCCTAGGGGTTTAAAACAAAACTTTAAGCTTATCTTTCACATAAATGGAGTTTTTAATCCCCTAAGTAAATAAGTACCTGCATCAAACCATGAATAGCAAATGTTGGTAAAATTCATTGAAATACATAAAGAAACAAGAGCAAGGGTTTATGCGCATTGTTTACCTGGTCATTGTAAGATGTGGGCCTAGGTGGAGGTGACCCTATCGCCTTCTTCACTAGCGCTCCTAAGCTACAAGAAATGCATAGTTGCATTCAAAACAACATTTAAGAATATCATTGTAAGCAAGTTGAAATTTTAAATTTTTTTTACCTTATCCCTCATCCACCTGCACAAAAACCACCTAGCAATATAAGTTACAATAAAATATTTTAACAACCTTCTAATAAAATCTTGCATCTTTATCAATCGAATTTTTACCTAGTGAATGGAAGCATTGAAGCCGAAGTTAGTGGCTAGTTCTTTTGAAAGCAAAACAACATGTTACACACTATTGTGGAGGCCATGGGAAACATAAGAACACCTTGGTAAGAAACCATTCACAATGCCATCAAAATCATAGCAAGCGTTTACACCAGAAAACCCTAGCAAGTCACCATTCACATAGCAGAGCTTCGGCTCTCGAAACTTTACTAACAAAAAAAAGCAAGAATGAAGGGTTCTAACAGGAAAAGAATCACATTAAACCCTATCGATATATTTACATTATGTTGTACAGGTGGGCGACCATGATGCATTCCCAGGCCAACAATTAAAGCCTCGATGCATTTTCAACTCATAACCAAGACAACACCTTTAAACCTTAAGTCAACCAAGGTACAACCCTTTTCACCTTCATAACTCACGGGCAGTTCTAATGATGGTATTGAATCATTGCATCGATCCTTTGTTTCAAACTATGGTATATGCTCGTATCACATTTATACCTTTTCCATTTAAACATAAAACCATTCAAACCAACGACCAATATATTAACTTTTCAAACCATGGCTTAACACCATAACAATTGTCTAATAATCAACCTTACCATACACGCTTCACGTTATAGTACCAAGGTCCTTTATAAAATGTTATATTACATTAAGCCTTAGGACTATTGTAAAGCATATTACATTTACAAGGTGGGATCTAAACTATGCTCTAGTCTCCCAAGCCTTGGGGCTAAGTAAGGCCCTAGTAAAACATGATATAAACCAAAGCAAGTATTTAAACATCACCTTTGGGTGTGGCTGTATGCAGCAGTTAAAACTCTGCTATTATCGCAGCTAAGAAAACCTAATATAAGCAACATAATCATATAAGTAACTTTACATAACATCATTAATTAAACTCGCAAGTAATAATACTTGCTACATGTATATAAAAAGTTATAGTTAAATGAGTATACAATTTTATTTTTATTTTACAATTTTTGAGGTGTGTGACATTTCACTAACGATATTACTTTTTAAAATTTTATAAAAACTTTTTAAAAGTTTATAAAAAGATAAAGATACAATACATAACCTGCAGCATTGTTTCGTCATACCTCCTACTATCACTTAAGGGCATTCATTAGTATACAACTTGATGAAATGAAAAAGTAGAAATTAATATATAAATATATATCGCACTTTATGCCATTCAATAGCATACAACTTGATGAAATGAAAAACTTAACATCAATATACAAATATAGATGACACTTTATGTTTGATATGAATCTCCGAGCACCATCTTTTGAGTACTCCAAATATATCAAACCATGGTATTTCTTAGTGTTTCAAGTTACACATAGACATGAAATCACAATGATACGGGAAACTCAATAAATTCGGTGACGAGAGTAATTGGATTTCCATCCAGGCATGACAAGTCAATCAAGTCTTATAAAATAAAATATGCATAGTTACTATGAAGTGAGTAAATCTTTATAAAATAGGCATAGTTACTATGAAGTGAGTAAATCAATTAGGATCACTAATTACATGGAATGGTATCCATGGTTTTACATGGAATAGTAGGCATGGTTTTATTTATATTACGGTTAAAGTAACTTTTATATAAATTAATTTTATTTCTACATTTAGGTCACCTAAAATCGAAATCCGAAGTAAATAAGTAAAAAAATAAAAGTTCACAATCTCATAGAATTTAAGGAATTCAGTTCTTAGTAGTCTAAGTTCTTAACTATAGTACTTTAGTATGACACACTAATTTCACTGTTTGTAGAGTGATTAAGGTTATATGTGAGATATTTTTTCATTATTTTTAAATTATTAATTAAATAAAACTATAGAGTAATTAATATACTTGGTTAATGAGTTTAAGGTTGAGATAGAAATAACTAATTTAATTATATA
Source organism: Pseudotsuga menziesii (assembly GCA_001517045.1). Taxonomy (NCBI): domain Eukaryota; kingdom Viridiplantae; phylum Streptophyta; class Pinopsida; order Pinales; family Pinaceae; genus Pseudotsuga; species Pseudotsuga menziesii. The sequence continues at coordinate 771,839 of LPNX011229906.1, forward strand.
GTATGGAATCATAATCATATAGAAAAATGAAAGGAAATATTTTATATAAACTTTATATTAACATTTAATAAAACTATAATTATAAAGTATTAGATCATATAATTCCAAGCTATCTAATTCTAATATCCAAAGGGTAAGAATCTGAACTAAAAAGTCATTTAATTCCCACTTTTCTAGCCTTCACATCAACTTGTTTCTTAAGAATTCACAACAAAATGTCACATGAACTCAAAACAATATGTTTATGAAGTCAAAACCAAAGGATGGGGAATTCTCATGTAATCCTAGGCTCATTGATTTTTTACTATGCCACATAGATTTTAGTGTTCTTAAATTAAATAATTATTAACTAACTTGTTAACTCCATTTCTCTTATTATAATGCTTATTGATTTTTACTATGCCACATAGATTTTAGTGTTCTTAACGTATATAATTCTTAGCTAACTTGTTAACTCCATTTCTCTTATTATAATACATTGTTTTCAATGTTAACTCAATTTCTCTTATTATAATACATTGATTTTAATGTTAGTACATGGTTAAATTTTATTAATTTTTTTGTCTATTAATTTTAATGTATTTTAATTATGATTTGGTTATTTAAAAAAAAATTAAGTTCTTAAAAGGAGACAAGATAAATATGTACAAGGAATTGATTAAAAGATAAAAAATTATACTATAGAGGGAAAAAACTTTTACTCTTATCTAAGAAGGCCCCTACAAAATTATGAAGAAAAAATCTAACTTGCAATATACTAAAGAAAATAATATTATATCTCTAGGGACAAGATTTAATATCTTAAAAATCATTACGAGTCTGGTGATTTCATGTATAACATTTAATCCCACTTAACAATGCAACATGTTTTTTTTCCTATAGAGTTTGGGGTTAAGTGCCTAACAAATGGGAAAGATAAGCACATTGTAGGATACCAAGTTGAAATCTTAAAATTTGGAGGAATTATCCTCATCCCGTAAATCCACAAGCACTTCAATCTAGTAGTCAAGCAAGGTTTCCCTAAGCCTTAAATAAAATTCTCATTGTTCCCATTTTTAAAAGGGGCATAAAAAATAACCCCTCTAATTATCAAACCATCGTGATTAGCCATCTCTTAGCAACATTATGTGGTATTTATATTTTGGAAAGCAAGATCAACACATGGGTAGAAAGTGAGGGGCACCAAGCTAAAGTCTAGCTGGGTTTTAGAAGGAATCACTCAACCGTTGACCACCTTGTCATCTTCAGTATCATTATGAAGGAATTCCATAATAATAAATTCAATCTCTTTTGTTGCTTTCTGGACTTTAGAGAATATTTTGATACAGTGCCCATAAAAAAACTTTGGAATATATTAAAGGAGCTAAAGGTTCCTATTGATTTCAGACGTAATGCGATAAGTCTTTAAGAGAATGTCATATCCAATTTCAAGAACAATAATTGATGGTTGGAAGATATTAATTGTAATATTGGGGTTAAGCAACATTTCCCCCTCTCCCCTACCCTCTTTAATATTGACATTGATAAGTTGGGGATTTGGTTAGAGGAGGCAGTATCTGTTGGAATTACCTTACCTGGTATAGTCGTCACCCTTCTTCTCTATGCTCATAATGTTGTTTTTATAGAAAAGTATCCGTGTGATTTTTATAAGCAATTAAGAATTCTTCAGGATTTTTGTTCTAATATGGGCATGTCTCTTAACACCGATAAAACAAAAGTTGTGATTATCAAGTTCAAGAAAAAAACTGATGTTAACGTTATTTATCGTAGTACAAAATTGGAGATAGTGACATCTTACAAATATCTTGGAATTGATATTCATCATAAGCTCAATTAAATTTATAGCATTGAGAAACAAATTAATGGATCATGGAAATCTTAGTTTGGTATTGAGCATAATTGAAAAGCAAGGAACCTTGTAAGTCAGGATAAAAATAATTTCCTCTTTGAAAATCTTGTGACCCCTACTATCTTATACGACTCTGAATTTTGGTGTTCTAGCATATCCAGAGTACCTTGGAGAAAAATTGAGCATATCCAAAATCGTTTTATATCTTATAACCTTAAAATCAAAATAAATATTATAGCTTACATTATTCTCCTTATAGAAGTGGGGCTCTCCCCCATTGAGAGCATCCTTATGACTAGTTAGCTAATGTACACACATAAGATATATAACATGGGATACAATAGAATTCCTAAAATTGCTTTAAAATCTAGGAAAAAGCTATTGTGTCGGGTTGGCATAAAGACGCAATGGCATGGTTAAACCATTGGGGGGTTGACAAAAATGTCGCTTTGCAATATATCGATAACACAAATTGTTTATTATGTGTAAGTTTAAGGAGAAAGTGTGGTCTAAGAAGGAGTTAGAGAGTAGAAGAAAACTGAGATACTATAAGGAGGTCCTTAACCCTAACCTAGAAGTTCAAAATTATCTCTTTGTTTTATCTAGTTCAAAGAAAAAAAATTGTATTTCCGTGATAAGAAGGAACTCTTACATACTGAAAATGAGCATTGCACAACTCCTAAAACGTCCTCGATTGAAAGAATTTGTCATCTACACTATGAGTGTTGATGATGAAACACACTCTCTTAGAATGCCCTCTATACGCCCACATCAAGTCTAAGTTTCAAAATCTTTGTAACAACATTGACCTTTCTAATTTTAGTGGTTCTAAAACTATAGTAAATTAAAAACTCTTTTCTTCAAGCTTTTTGAACATACTAATAATATTTTAAGACAAATCAAATAATTTTCTTAAAGTAAAATAGGAAAAACTTATAATATTGAAAGTTACCCATTTCATTGTGCTTATCATCATCATAAATGTATTTTAAAATTTGAATAATGCATTAATGTTTAAATGGGATGAAATCCGTTCCATTCTTAATATTTTAAGAAGGCATTAAAACGAAATGGAATGGACTTGATTGATTATTGGTACATCATTGTTTTGAAACAGGTATTCAGATAGAATCGAATGGGACCCGTTCCATTTGTTCGAGTCCCACGCCATTGGTATTGATTATTTAGATAACACGGTTTTTCCATTAAAAGAGTGGTGCATTCACGCATGGATCTCCACTTTTTTGAAATTATTATGAGATATCAAATTTCAGCCACAAACTCGGTGGATTTTGCAGTCAATCCAACCTACTTTTCCAATAGTTACGTTAAAGTCTTATAGATTGATGTATCATGATAACTTCTCAGATGGCGAGGATAGAAATTGTTATAGAATTTGGTACAGTTCCATGTGATTTCTGCAGAGCTAAAGTGGGTTTGGAATTGGATAGAGACATAAGGCACTTCCTCTTCCTTCTTCAACCTGTTTAAATCAAAGTTTTCTTGGAGCCCTATATAATAGTCGTTACATAATTTCTAAACTTGCGGGAACATGAGTTCCAGAGACCACGAGTGTAGTGGAGAAACAGAGATAGAAAGTGAAAAAAATAAAGAAAAAGGGGAATCCTTCATCTGTGAATTCAATCCCAGTATTATCATGATCTACAGATTTTCTATATATTCTATACCAGAGTTTCAATAGATACTATTGTGATCTATATATTTTATATATCAGTTTCAGTAGATATTCTTGTATCTGCAATAAGATGGAGTCCAGTATGTGCCTAATCATGCTGGTATGTCTCATTATTCTTCCCACAGAATGCATTAATTGCAGAGCTGGCCCTGAGAACTGCATGGGAGATGCAAAACATGAGTCTGCCACAAAAGAAAAAAAGGCTATTTTTATTTGCGATCATACGAAAGTGATTTCCAGCAATCAGAATACCGGTGGTGGCAATTCAGGTTTAGTGCAATCAAAAAGCATTGGGCTCTCCTTCAGTTTGCTTCCCAAAGGGTTCCCTATTCCCCCATCTGGCCCCTCGGGAGGCCACAATTGATCTGGTACGGTATTTGTACTTAGAAACTCTCTTTTGTTGGTTGATCTGTAAGAACGCTTAAGTATCTATAATGAAGGTTTTAAGGCTGCGCATAATTCTTTTTATAAAAGCCCGAATGTCCATCATGAAAGATATAAAAGATCAGAAATGCATGTAATAAAGGCTTCACACTACACTCATTCTGAAATTCACTAAAACCATATAAGGTATTATATATGACTGTTCTTACAGAGAAACGTTGTTATTGCAATAAGTTGGACTTGGTAGCCGTCCAAACCTGTGAACATTGATGCTTTAAATGTTCTAATGTATATGTAATAAAATCTAAGGATATGCTCTACTGCAATATGGAAAAATCAATATTTTCAAAAATCTCATTAAGTTAAATATTTACAATAAAGAGAAAAGTCACCTACCACTCATTTTTTATACATTGTGAGAAATTTAAATACAAAATTATGTCTCCTAATTGAGTAAAACCATTATGTCTGTCCCAATTAGCTTGCTTTTCCTTTTTTAAACAATTTGATTTATGGATTGACTCAGGTTGCTCTCAGATTTATGTGTGGATTGAGTCAGGCTGCTATTAGGCTTATTATATAAAAAATAAAGTTAGGTTTTGGATATGAACTTTATAGAAAACGTTATCTAGATTATGATAAGTACAAGCATAAGTGTTTATATATTTTTCAATCTATATTTGATAAAATAAAGTTAGGTTTTGGATATGAACTTTATAGAAAACGTTATCTAGATTATGATAAGTACAAGCATAAGTGTTTATATATTTTTCAATCTATATTTGATACTTGTTTTATTATAGTATTTATATATTTTTCTATTTCTATTTGACACTTGTTTTGTTGATAGTGGAGAACCTTACACCCTCTTAAAATCTTGCAGGAACCCTGGAGGAACCATGTGGAAAAAATCATTCCATTCATCACCAAGGGTGAATGTTGCGCTTACAAGTTGGAGTTGGGTATGTAGAATTAGGAATATATATGACAACTATTAGGTATTATCTTCTAATGGTAGAACTCTTGCACACCTCTGAAGATTAATTCTCAAATTTATTAAAAAAGTGCTAAACAAGTGTTCTTGTTTATCTTAATTTGAGGATACAAACTTTAATGTGGAATATGATATGTTTGAATGTAAAACTTAATTCTATATAGATATATTTAAAATATATATATATTTTTTTGAAATGAAAAACATGAGACATGTTGGTTTATATTGATTATTGACCACTGTCCATTTTATAAATGGATGAATTCTATTTCAAAATGACTTCAAATTCCCTCTCAGCTGTCTCTCCGAAATGCATTAAGCTGATAATATATATATATATTGGTCCAAAAAAATTGTTTGATATCTATACATATATCCAAAAAAAAATATTAAAGTGATAGTAAAAATATATTTGATTTTTTTAAGATTGTATATATAGTGAAATAAAAAATTATAAGAAAATTTAAAATATAGTTAATAATTTTAAAATAATAAAAGTTTTTAATAAGTGGTAGTTAAAGAAAGAGGCAATGCATCTTGATTAATATTTAAATAGTATTTCACAAAACTAAATGGTTGGTTGAGCCTATCAACTTCACGGTCACTTTAAATATTAATCAATATGCATTTAAGCATAACAAGATATGACTAGCATCAAATGAATCTCTCTTGTACACTTGTTGTTACACTTAGGTTAATCTTGTTGATTTGCTTAAGGAAGCCCAAAATATAAGATAATATCTAGACCCCTATGTGCAAAATAATATCTAAACACCTATGAACTTAAAAATGTAACAATAAATACTTTATTTATTATGAAAATCACTTAATTATGCCAACAAGCATTTAAATATTATCTCAAATTTTGGACTTGCTTAAGCAGATCAACAAGAATAACCTAAGTGTAACAAGTGTAAAGAAGAGATTCATTTCATGGTCCTTCTATGTAACAACTCAAAAAATCCATAAGTAAAAAAAAATTAATCTATTTATGGAACAATACTTGTGTGACATAGCTTAATGAGTTATAATTCCCACATTCCATGAACAACCTAGGATTTAGACATAAATAAACTGATATTTAACAATTTAAAATAAATACTCCAATATCCCATTCCTAGGACATTAAACTAGTGTATGGTTTCTAAAGGATTTTCATCAAATATTTGTGCCCAAAGTTAGAGTCCTTCCTGTTTGTTGGAAATTACCTTTTGAATACTAGTTTGTTTTACCAGTTAGATGGCTTCACCATGTTTTAATATGTTTTAAGCCCTTCTGCCTACATACCCTATTTCGTTGCTAGGGTTAGATGCTAGAGGTCTTACTTATCTTCTACGAGCTAATGCATGTTTAACTTGCTATTTTTTTTCTAGGTATTATAAAAAAAAGTATTAGCTTTTCCCTTTACGCGAGAACAAACTAGACGACCAAAGTAAAGTTCCAAAGTGACACTAACCTCGTTGAAAGGTGGGCAAGGTTTCAAAAGGTGGTCTATGCTACAACAAAAGTGAAAATGTCGATCCTACTATGCTCGACTTAGTTAAAAACATTTATACCAAAGAGTCGATATAATTTCAAAAACTAAAATAAACTATGGAAAAGTGGGTGAAAGATTAAAATCTATGTGGAGGTAGATGGATGTTTAAATGTGCTACGTGAAAAGATAAGTGCCATAGAGCTGTGTAAGGGATTTTAGATCTAATGAAACCCTAAAAGGGTTTAGTCTTATGCATTGTTTTTCTCTGTGTTTGGGCTGGTGGGGAAGAGCCAAAGGCTTTTGGCCCCTTCCAACAATCGGTCGTCCACTGTTTTCTTTACAGAGAAATTATATATCTACAACACCTTCGCTAAGATGTCACCACCGGCTCCATCCCTCTTTTCTCACATTGAGGTAAGAAGTGCTTCAAATTTTGTTTGTTCACTTTAGAACAATATTAATTTAAAAAAAAAAACTTGTTTTAACCTTTGTTGGTTTGAATGGCAGGGAGTTTCAGTCGTTGTTGCTGGGGTTGGATGAGTTCGGGTTGAGGGTAGTGCATGAGGGTTCCGATAAGACCTCGAGCCGTGAACCCTATTGATCATGACAGTGTAATAAGAGGCTGGAACAATGTTTCTCTTTTTTGGGTTTGGCTTCATTGGATGTTACAAGGCTTGCACAACGCCCCACTTATATTCGATGGTATACATCTTGTTTACAGATTTATGATGGTGATTTTTTTAAGCCCTCGAGCTGTGATAGCGTTTAAAATTTTATGATTTATCCCTTTTGGCTACAAACCCTAGAGTCTGCGTGTACTGAAGCTCTTTGATGGAAAAATTATTGTGAGGTTTTAAGGGCAAAACGCCTCTGTGTTTTTTGCTGAGTTTTGTATAAATTTTATGAATTTTTGAAGGCAAACTAGCCACTGTACTTTGCTTCAAACTTGGTTTAAAATGTTGTATAAAAGTTGTTCTTGTTAATAGTATTACTCTGTAGGTTTTTTCTATTAATATGTGAAAATTAATACTAGCTCTCGCTATACAATGTAGTATTTAATATTTAAACTTTAAAAGAAAATATTGGGTTTTCTTCTTTGTAAGATTTGACTCACCTTTTGAAATATTGTTGTAGAGTTTGGTTATCATAAATTTATTGTTACAAAGTAGCCTTTACAGATTTGGACCTATGACCTCTATTAAATTTCTTAGATGAAATATGTTCTTTGTATTGTAAAACCTTATTATAATTTTATACAGAGTTTTTATTTGATAAAATGATTAGTCATGTGGTTAGATTGATTCAACTAGTGCATTATTTATAATTTTTTAAACCCTAAAATAGTTTATAAAAAGTTAAACCTAGCTCGTTTGTCTTTTAAAGAAAACTAATCCTCTCAACTAAATAAAAAGGATACTGAAAAATTTATTTAAAT
>LPNX011229906.1:782528-813342 GCA_001517045.1 Pseudotsuga menziesii
TTTAGTCTATGCTGGACTTAATCCTTGTCTGGCTTGGGTTACTTACTGTGTCATTTTTTTTTCGAGTGGTTAGGGTTTGACCTCGGTATCTTTCTCTGTCTGTTTTTTTTCACTGCCTCGGGTTTGTTGACTGTGACTTATTTTTACTGATGGTGACCACTGGTCCATCTTTTCCATTTGGGGATAGGAATAATCCCTCTCACCCGTCCACATTTATGGCTCATCGTAAAGCCAAGGTACTTGAAGCCCTAGATCATAAGCATAGATTTGTGGTGGGTTGGGATATTATGCTGGATAGAATCTCTGAACTTTGTCATCATGCCCTCATTTGCCTCCTGGAATATTGCTCTATGAACAAAGAGGAGTGGGTCTCGTGGGCTACTCAGCACTGAAAACCCATCCTTACCTATGTGCCCACCATCAACCTCCTGGCTAACTGTTGGCTAGTTTTTGTATTCCTTGAATATTCCGATGCCTCCTGCATTCTAGAATCCCTCTGGACCATAGGTGAAGGATCCCTTGTGCTCAGTTGATGGCACACGAATTTTGACCCTGTCAAGGAACGGGTCTCCAAGCGACACCTGTGGGTATTAATTCCATCTTTGCCTTTCCCTCTCTGGTCAAAAGATATTCTTATAGGAATCACTAACACCATTGGTATATTTGTTGCTTTGGAGAAATATTTCCATTCCTCTTTTGACAAATGCTTGGCTAGGGTACTTGTGGAATTGGATGTCTCTCATGGGATTCTCCCTGAGATTGTAATTGATTGCAACAGTGTTGTAATTGTACAGAAGCTTGATTATCTGAATATGTTGTTTCACTGTAGTTATTGCCATGAAACTGGGCATTTGAGGAAATCTTGTTCCTTTTTATTGCGTGGCCTTCCTGTTCATGCTGGCTTTTCTAAACCTAAACCCCTTCTTGTCAACTCGCCTTCATCCTCGTCACCACATCCTTTTCCATGGGACCCTATGCCTCAGGTTGAACCTCTCTCTGATATACATGATCCTCCTCCCTTGGTTGGGCCGTATGACTCCTCTTCCCCTCCCTCTATGGGGGACATAACCAAGGGGGAACTTCTGTATATTAAAGATGTCAAATATTTATCCCTCTCTGCTTCTTGCACTAACATTGATCAGAGTGAAAAGGTTGTCTCATCATCACCTCCCCCATTCAATCTGGAACATTTCCCCCCTCTTCAACATACTTCTCTTATTCATTCTTCACCTCACAGCCCCACAACCTCGCCCTCCTTCGATGACCCCACCCTCCTCAAAACCCTCGACATTTTTACTAACAAGTCCCCCATCTCACCTTCTGTTCTCCCTTTGAACTCCATTAGATTCGAGAACGCTACCATTGGGAAGGCTAAGAAAGGGGGTAAAAATGCCCAACTGAATACTGGTCACTATACCCCACTTTCAACCTACATCAAAGTGGCTACAAGATCTAATTCCTCCTCTCAGGAACTTAGAGCATGCTCTCCTGATTCTCATGTTAACCCATGAAGATTGTCTCCATGAATATACGTGGGTTTGGGGGGCCTACTAAATAGAAAGCCCTCAAAGAACTGTTTACTTCTCTTAGCCCTGATATTATCTTACTCCAGGAGACTATGTGCGAGCATTTCACTGCCCTTCGATTGTTTTCCTTTATGAATCCTGGTTGTGAATTCTGTGCTATTGATGCACTTGGTTTTTCTGGGGGTATTCTATCTGCCTGGAACCCTTGTTTGGTCAGATGTAAAGCTTACCTCTCCTTTGCTGGCATTCTCCTCTATGCTAGGTTTAAAGCCCTTGACTCCGTTTTCTCCATTGTCAATTGCTATAGTCCTTATGCCAATAGGACTACCTTTTGGTATTCTGCTGTTGCTGGGGGCATTTTCAATTACCCTAATCTCATCTTAGCTGGAGATCTAAACTTCACCACTTCAGACCTTGAGATTTGGAGTGAACATGCCAGAAGGGACCATTTGTCTCTTTATTTCTCTCAACTTCTAGACTCTATGAACATGGTTGATCTAATTCCCACCAAGATTGGACCAACTTGGAGAAATGGCAGAGCTGGTTCTGAAGGTGTTAGCAAATGAATTGACTAATTTTTGGCCACCTTTACTTTGGTTCCTACTCTGGGATGCTATAAATATTGGATTCAGCCTTCGAAAATCTCTGACCACTACTTGGTATGCCTTGAGTGGAATTTTAGCTTGAAATGTCATATGTGTCCCTTTAAGTTCAACAGAGCCTGCCTACTTGAAGAGGAATTTGGAGCCCTTGTTTCTTCATCTTGGAGGGCACCAACTACCTCTGTTGGACCCATGTTTAATATCAACTTTAAATTGCAGAGGTTAAAAAATGATGTTAAAACTTGGGAGAAAAAGAAAAATAGATAGAGGACCAAGGAACTTGCTAAGATTGATTTAGCCATTGTCTCTCTCCTCTCCTCTCATCCTTCTGGCATTCTCTCTGTAGCTGATACTCAGTCACTGATTGTATTAAGAAGCAGGAAGGACTCCCTTATTTCACACCTGATACTCACTTGGAAACTTAAGAGTAGCCTAGATTAGATTCATGAAGGTGATTCCAACACAAAGTTTTTTAACTCCTTTGCCTCAGATAGGAGTGTTGGAGTAGAGTCCAGCAGCTACAGGAAAAGATACCATTTTAGTAGATAGACAGTCTAGAGAAGATGAAGAGATAAGGTAAAGATACGACGTCGTAGCATGTTTCTAGCTACAGAGCAGAGTCAAAAACTATGACTACCGGGGCAGACAAGTCAAAGAAGACGACAGTACCTGAGCGGCCGAGAAAGAAAGATCACCCACTGCATTGAAGGCAGCGGTGGAAGACAGGAGGGCTCAGCTACCCTCATAAAGGAAAAGGAGAAACGAGGCCGAGGTATTGAAGAAAAAGGACAGAAAAGGGAAGTAGTGCACAGTATCCATGGTCAGTGCCGAGAAGCATGGAAGACTGCAGAGAGCTGTGGTGTGACAGAAAGCAGCTACCCCAAGTATATATATGCCGACTGTCACTAGTTATGGTTTTTGGGTTACTGTTGGGACAGGCCCACAGTGTTGTAATGATGAGACCTTCAGGCCACCTATAAAGGGATATATTTTGTATTGTAAAAGGTTAGCCAGTTAGCCATTGAGTCTGTTAGCTCACAGTTACCTTGTATTGTAATAGAGTTGAGCTCTGGTTCTGTATTCAGTCTGTAGCATCCTACTGTAACCAGCAGCTGGCTCATAGAGCTTGTATGAACAATCCACAAGGATTGACAGAGAGAGAGAGAGAGAGAATATTGTAAGAAGGAAATATAGAGAAAGAGAAGAGATCTAGGAGACAAGGGCTCCAGGTAGTGAGTGTGGAGTTACTAAGAAGATCTCTAGCTGCATATGTGGTGCAGCAGAACTATGTACACTCTCAAGATATAATAAAACACAGTTCTGTGGATGTAGCTTCTACCCTGGAAGTGAACCACGTAAAATCAGAGTGTTATGTGATTGATTCATGTGATTGTATTTACTTGTTGTATCTGTCACTCATTACATGAATTTTGCTTACAGTTAAATGTATGTATGTGTTATTCAGTTCCCAGAATTATAGAAGGATAAATGCATGTTGAAGTCTTTAAGTATTCTATAGAAGAGTTGGTCTATGTTTCACTCAAGACAGTTAAGAGTCACAGTATAAAGCAGCCTTGTATGTTGAGTCCTGTAAGTCGAACACAAGTAACGCTAGGTACGCTGAGCCGCAGCGGTAGGATATCGCAGGAAGGCGATACCGCACCATCAGAGGAGCTGTGGTGCACAGTATCACAGGTTGAGGATCGAGCATAGGAGAGAGTTATGTGTTGGCCAGGGTGCGATGACGCGATAAGGGCTAGAGTCATCGCGAGTTAGAGGAAGCTACGCATCGCAGAGAAAGAGACCTTGCGGGCTAAAAAGAGCTGCGAGGCGCACATAGGATGCAACAAAACCTGGTCGAAGACACTTGAGTCTTTGGCCAACCCATTAGAATCACTTCGGGTGAGACTTTAGGCCGCTCCGCGGTCTGTCGCCGAAAGGGCCAGTGAGCTAGGGGTGTTGTTGGTACATTACAGTAAACCCAGGTCTACCCATAGCAACCAAGAAATGGTTCCATTGCCGGTTTTGAACAAACTGAGCACTGATGTTCTGTTGGCATCTTACTAGAGATGAACTCAACCAGTGGGTTGGGTCTAAGGAGAAAGAGTTTACCGAAGACGAGAACAAGAGTCCTAGAATAAGTACAGAGGACTGGTTACAAAAACATATCTTTACAAACCTGCATACGATATTTTTTGCGACCTATGGAAACGAGCTTTATGACTGGTTATCAAAGTTGACTGATAAGAACATATTCAAGAAGAAAAGAAACATTGTTTGGACATCGGAGTTGATTCAGACCGTGAAGAACCTTGATAATCCCATTATGAGAACAGTAGACTTCTGGCTTGCGAGTGTACTAGAAGGATTCATCACAGAGTTTGTAGTTTAATAGAGAAAAAGCTTCAGCGAGGCTGAACGGTACTTCTTCAAAGGATATCGCGGTAAGTACCTAAAATATTTAAACTTGTCCATTAAGTTGTTATTATATGAAAAAGGAGTAATGGATATGGTTTCAGATCAATAAGTTAACAAACTGTAATGTCACAAGAGTTTGAGAGTGATTTCGATGATATTGGACGTACACATAACGAAAAGAAATACAAAGTAGATTTCAAATCTCCCATATTTGAATACAGTTCAGATAGTACTAGACAGCAGATTCATAGCCACATAGATAGAATAGAAGGGGGTATCCCTTACCACCCTTATACCCCACAGAAACAGATCGGAACTCAGAACAATCCTATAGGAACTCCATCTAGTAGCTCCCAGATAGTACATACTACCGCTACATCACCTCCACCTACACCGCTGAGTGGTAGTAACACAACAAAACAACATCCACCACGTAGAAATAGAATGGGGGATGACATGAAGCTACCTATATTTAAGGGTACAGGGGCAGAGGACCTAGAGCAGCAATGGTTTCTATGTGAAGCCGTGTGGACCATTAAAACAATCCATGATGATAATATTAAACTTGTACAGTTGGTCACCACACTAAGAGAATGATCCTTAACATGGTATATGAAGTATACCTCAGCAGTACCCAGAACACTTGTTTAGGTCAGGACCACTATGATTAAAGAGTTTAATGAACCTAAGTCTGAGTCACAGTGCATTACAGAGCTCAAAGACATCAAACAGCTACATACAGAGTCAATGTGGGACTTTGATCAGAAATTCAAAGCCCTTATAGACCAAGTCAGCTTTGAGTTCGCGCCAGAGCAGCATAAGCAATGCTTTATTGTAGCCCTGCTCTCTCACATCAGACTTCCATTGATGCAGCAAAAACTCCAGACGTAGGATGACGCATTGGAGATGGCGATGAAACTAGAGGCTTCACCTCTAGCTGAGACCAGCACAGGTATGACAAACCTGCAAAACCAGTTGGCTAATCTCACGTTACAGATGCATGAGATTAGAAAAGGAAAAGAGGTTGTGCAAGACATATGGTGCGTAAAATGTAAAGCACAAGGCCATACTAAAGACAACTGTCCAGTCTTTGTAGAATATCTAGCAACTGGGGCTCCTAACCCCTTACCATAGACCCACGGGCCGTGGTGTGAAATATGCAAAACAAGAGGACATCTATCTCAGCAATGCTCTCTACTTCAGAAGTATGTGCAGACACCTAAGAACTTATACTGCGTCTTCTGCAAGTCCATAGGACATGATGAACACGATTTCCGATCCTATGATCTCATGGTCGGGAGCAAGCAAGACTTGTACAGAGTCTAATAAGAAACACAGGGTCCAGCAGCAGGACCACAACATGATCCGGCTCATGTTGGTCGTGGAGGAGGATTCAGAGGAGGAGGACGTGGAGGAGGATTTGGCCGTGGTGAAGGCTTTGGCCATGGTCATGGACTAGTTACTTGTTAAAACTATGGAGTTGTAGGACATTATGCTAGGGACTGCCAGATCCCTACTACCACATGTAACTATTGCAAATATTACGATCACGCTATAGAATAATGTCCTACCTTGATAGCCAATATCAGAGAACCTAAGCCAACAGTACACCAGAAGATCTAGCTTATTGCTACTGAGTAGAAATAGCCAGAACCAAGAGTCAACATTGTGACTCGCAGCGGTGCTTCCACCAATGGGACATCGCAGGATAGTGAAAAGAACACAGGACCAAAGTGGGTGCGCAAAGCTACTAATAAATCAACACCACTCAACGTACATAAGAATAAACAGACATTTCAGGAAGCTAAGACTTTCTTTGATGAGCCTATACAATCAGGATCATAGGTACCGTTGTCTAGGGGCATACTGTAGCAAGCACCTTGTGGCGTTAGCCCTGTACAGATATTGCAGGCTACCACATCGAGTGCTTGCGACGAGGACGAGTTGGAAGGAAGTGTACAATCCTTCTTGCAGAGTTGTTTGAAACTCGTGAGAAATGAGCAAGCTATCGGAGAACTTCAGTGCATCATAGATCAGTGTCAGCCATCTTCTTCCGTGAGTAGTGCACATCGTGTTGTTCATAATATTATGGGACATACAAGAACAGGAAGAGAGATTCGACTCACAGCACAGGTTGGAGAATTTGAAATGGATGAGGTGATCCTAGATCTAGGATCAGAGGTAAATGTTCTGACTAAGCAGACATGGGAACAGATGGGTAGCCCTAAGTTAGTTAGATTGCCTATCCATCTGAGATTAGCTAATCAGCAGCAGGTATCACCCCTGGGTCGATTACCGCAGGTGCCAGTTGACATTGACAGAGTTCGCAGCTCTACGGACTTTGATGTTATAGAAATCATTGGAGATAGTAGACCGTATCCAGCTCTACTAGGTATTGATTGGGAAATCGATAACATGGCCGTTATTGACTTAAAGAGAAGACAAATGACCTTTGAGGATGCGTAGATCTGGGTCATCGCACCATTAGATCCTCTTCAAGGTCCTAGATACATTGAACCTATCCGAGCAGAGGAAGAGGCACATAACATGGGGAGTCTCTATCAGATGACTGCGAACCAGAGTGACTACTTCAATCCAACCGTAGAAGAGAACATTAGTTGGCGATGCGACAGCTCATGCACATCAGATTTGGATGTTGGTCTAAAGAACTGGAAGAACAGACTTTACGAAGTTTCAGCGCATAGATGTGCGTACATGACTAAGTCATTGCAATGGATTGGCGCAGAGATCAATGAGATTCCATCATTTCATGGTCTGACAGATATCCAGGACTTTCTCACGCAGTTTGAACAACAAACTCCTCAAGACCAAGGGATCGCAGCTATGGACCTTGCAGTACGAGCCACACCTGCAAGATGGTGGTATGCACATAAAGAGAATATTGCATCATGGGATGATCTTAAGAGATTGATGGCGAACAGATTCTCTACCGACAGATAGTATGTCCAGCAAAGATACATAGGAGAAAGTGACCCCGGGTCACATATTCAGGCATGTGAACGGAATTGGTCGGACATTCCTGAGGATGAATGGGTTCATCGATTCATTCACACTTTAGATAAAGTTCCAAGGAACTGGTACACAGAGACTGAATTGCGCAAGGGAATGACTACATGGCCACTTATGATAGATAGCTTTTGAATATGAGTATCCAAGTGTTGATTAGGCCCTAGAGGTAATAAAGATTAAGATATTTAAGGATTGTACCATATTAGTGTCAGCTCAACCTAAGTGGGCCATCCAGTTAGAAGAGGCGCTAGAGTGTTATAAATTTGCATCAGAACCAGAGGAGGAGGATGAGGATCCTCACAACATCAACATTCCGGAGTCAAAGGGGACTCGTGATGTTGATGGACCGAAGCTACAGATTCTAGCAATCACAGAACCGATTAAGATTAAACAGATCAATATTGACATAGACACAAAACCAAAGTTTGCCTCTATTGGAGACTATTGGAATGATGAAACAGTTGGACAGATTGCAGACTTGCTACATGAGTACCAGGACCTGTTTCCCACCAAGTTCACAGAGATGAAGGGAATAGTCAGAGACCTAGGAGTAATGAGGATACCATTGAAAGAGGATGTTATACCAGTTAAGCAGCGTCCATATAGATTAAACCTGCGCTATAAAGAAAAAGTTAAGGATGAGATCAATAAGATGCTAGTGGCAGGCATCATTGAGCTCATAGAAGAGAGTGAATGGGTTAGTCCCATGGTCATGCAAGAAAAGAAAACCAAAGGAGACATTAGGATCTGTGTCAACTTGCGTAAACTCAATGATGCATCAATTCATGATCCATTTCCGACACCTTTCACTGATGAAGTGCTAGACAATGTGGGAGGATAGGAGGTCTACTCCTTCACCGATGGCTTTTTAGGCTATCACCAGATCATAATCCATCCAGAAGATCGATCTAAGACCACTTTTGCAATAGAATGGGGCTCATTCCAGTATACGGTAATGCCCTTTGGTCTTAAGAATGCACCAGCTATCTTTTCTAGAGTAGTAGTTGCTGTATTTAAAGAGTACATCCATAAATTCTTAGAAGTTTATTTTGATGATTGGACTATATTTGGATTAATTGACAAGCACATAGGAGATTTAAGACTGATGTTAGAGAAATGTAGGCAGTACCAGATTTCTCTAAACTTGAAAAAATGTATATTCTGTGCACCATTTGGTATTTTGTTGGGTCACATTGTTTGTAGGAAAGGCTTGATGGTAGATCCCATAAAGATTGCCATCATTGTAAATCTTCCAGCACCCAACTCAGTCAAACAATTGAGAACAATACTTGGCCATACCGGGTACTACAGAAAATTCATCAAGGGATACGCAAAGATTACAGCACCGATGGAAAAACTGTTAAAGAAAGACGTAAAACTCCTATGGAATGAGGAATGTCAGCAGAGTCTAGACACACTTAAAGAGAAGATGGTTACAACACCCATCTTAGTATTTCCAGACTGGACTAAGCCGTTTCATGTACATGTGGATGCATATGGCATCGCACTAGGGATTGTTTTAACACAACCAGGAGAAGGAGGTATCGATCATCCTATCACATACTCAAGCAGAAAACTATCCACCGTAGAAAAAAAACTAAACCACTACAGAAAGAGAAGGCTTAGCTATGGTGTACGTGCTACAGAAGTTCAGGAACTACCTGTTGGGTGCCTTGTTCAAGATGTTTACTGACCATTTCACTTTGAAGTACTTGGTCAATAAGCCAGTGTTAGGGGGACGAATCTGTAGATGGTTACTCCTATTCCAGGAGTATAATTTTGAAATTATTTTCAAACCAGGAAGATTGAATGCTGGACCTGATCATCTGTCGCGGATAGACTCAGGAGAAGAGCCAAGTAACTTAGAGGACAACTTGCCTGATGCACAGTTGTTTTCTATTCAGATCGCAGACGAGTACTATGCTGATATTATTCACTTTCTCACTACAGGATGGGCACCTGATGAGTTTACCAAGCATCAAAAGAGGTAGTTGGTTGTTAAAGTAGTATACTTCACCCTGATCATAGGACAGTTATACAAGTTAGGTCCAGATGAAGTCCTACGCAGATGTGTGATGCCGCATGAAAAAGAGGCCATTATCAGATAAGCACATTCCAGTACTGCAGGAGGTCATTTCGTAGGAAATTCGACTGTGCAGAAAATCCTGACCGTAGGATTATGGTGGTCTATTTTACATAAAGACACTAAGGACTTTTGCAGATGCCGCGATATCTTCGATAGGGTAGGAAAACCTTCACAGAGAGATGAAATGCCGCTGCGACCACAGATTATGCTGCATGCATTTGACAAGTGGGCTATAGACTTTGTGGGCCCTATCAACCCACCAGGAAAATGAACTAGTGCGAGATACATCATCACAAGAATAGAATACGTCACTAGATGGGCGGAGGCTAAAGCAATAGGAAATTGTGATTCTGCTACAGCTGCACAGTTCCTCTTTGAGAACATCATCAGTAGATTTGGATGTCTAGTAATTTTGATGAGCGATCAAGGCACACACTTCTTGAACTGCACCATTGAGGCCTTGACGGAGGAATTCTAGATACAGCACCATAAGAGCAATCCCTACCACCTGCAAGCTAATGGTATGGTGGAGGCCTTTAACAAGATTCTAGAAAATGCTCTTACTAAGATCTGCAACAACCAATGGAATGACTGGGACCTCAGGGTTAATGCTGTGTTATGGGCGTATAGGACTACATGCAAGAAACTTACAGGACATACACCTTTCATCTTGGTGTATGGACAAGAGGCTGTTATGCTGATGGAGTATATTCTTCCCAGTCTAAGAATTACTCAGATCACCGGGATGGCTGATACAGACACGGTGCATGAAAGGCTAGCGTAGCTGCTTGCCTTAGAGAAAGACAGATTCATCGCCGGATTCCATCAGAAAGTGCAGAAGACATGAGAAAAATCTTGGCATTACAGACACATTAAGAGTAAGACTCTTCATGTCGGAGACCTAGTACTCCTTTACGACAGTAAATTTATTAATTTTCCAGGGAATTTCAAGATGCATTGGTTGGGGCCATAGCAGATTCAGCAAGTTACAGAGGGAGGAACCGTTCAACTCAGCAAACTAAATGGGGAGCTTCTTCCCACATTGTTTAATGGCAGTAGGCTTAAGCTTTACAGTGCTAGCCACTCCATACCCCAGCCTTAACTCAGATAGTTAGAAGGGTGCAGATGTCTAGTGTAGTTGAAAGGAGGCATCACACCGGAAATTAGTCTACACAGGAAGGTATTCTAAGTATAAGGAATCGCATAAGGATGGTTCAAAAAAAAAAAAAAACTGTTTAAAGTTTGTTTGGAGCAGGTGATGCAGTGTTGCATCGCAACAACGCGATGTTTCTCCATGCCACGTATCCCGTTTGAAAGACGACAAAGGGCCACTCAAGTCACCTTCTGACAGGAAGTTAATGAAGAAATGACCGGTATACCTTACTGTAGATTTGGTAGCAGCATATTAAATTTTCCATATTTGGAAAATCTTTGACGAGATCGGCGCCTGCACACACAGGGTTTGAGGGAAATTTGATCAAATTTCAGCATTTAATGAGGATCGAAATGACGGGTGTGGTCTTGTCCATGCATTAATACCACTGACGGGTTCAACCTAGATTACCGTTGCATCTGGGATTATAGCCTTCAGCATAAAAGTAGAGATCATTCATTCAGGACAGTTACTTTTGCAAGAGCAGAGAGCTATAGAGTAAACTATTAAGTGTTCCCTGTGCAGAGCTAATTTCGTTATAGAGTGATGCGATTTCCCTATTTCGTAGCCATTACCAATCCAAAGTATTCCACCGAGTGGGTTCTGTCCGAGGAGGAACCTATAGAAGCGATTTTGGAAAGGTTCGAGCGTGGAGGCCTTGTGTCCGCTATGGCGACACCACCCAAGAGTATGAAACCAGGTTCATCACAGGTCATACAGCTGCCAAGGATGCGGAGCCAATCTCAGATAACAGAAGAATCCAGTCCGGAGCTGGACGAAGCAATTCATAGCACACCAGACTACATTGTACCACGAGTTGAAGGCACACCAGTCGTAAACATTCCCAAGAGTGGTAAGTTTTCTATTCCCATACCACTGATTGATTCTAGAGTAAAGGAAGACGGAGATCTATTAGGATATGCCGCTGTTGTTAAATTTGTAGATTATAACCTGGGAGACAGTAAGATATATCCCCAGTTCCATCCGGATCAATATATTACGATTCAAAAGAACCCAAGGACAGGTGCCGATAAATATGTTCCTATGGAACATGTCCAGGTTCTTGAGCGGTCACGACTACTCAATTTGTTGAGAATACCCCATTTTGGACAAGGTGCAGAGGTTAATTTCGTGGTGCGCATCCTACTTTATTGTGTACATGGAGGTTACCTTTGGTTGGGTAACAGGGTCGACCTGAACGTGGACCTGATACATTGCATCATTGTGCTGTCCAAGACTGGTAAGGACCCTAAGATACATATAACAGGAAAGACCAAGGATTCCAAGCTACCACCAACCCTAGTTGCCAAGTATAATCTACAAAGAGGAGGTCTTGCTTATGACCTCACACCAATTATGGATGATACAATCAAATTTACAGCCACTCTGCTTGCAAGAAGACTATTAACCAAGGTTCACCCAAAGGAAGTCACAGGTTCAGTAATTCACCTTGCCATACAAGTTGCAGAAGGTGAAAAGTTCAATTGGTATTTATTTTTGTTAAATGTTTTTCAGCAAGATTGTTTGACAGCCCAGGATGAGGCAAGCCACCCCTTCCATTTCTCGTGGTTTCTTATACTATGTGCATTCGTCAGGTGGAAGGAGCCACCCCATAGCCAGTTTCGACAGCTAGCAAGTGGCGAGCCCAGAGGCACGCGCTATACCAACTTATGGGAGAGCAGCAGCCCAGCCAAGAAAAAGAACAATATGATAGTATTCTATGAATACTATAAACTCTTGAATAAAATCGTCCAAGAGATGCCGCGGATCAGCACGGAGACTGTGGACATATATGATAACCGGCTTGATTTTATGGCAGACCGCCATAGAATCTACCTACGGCCAAAAAGGTCTAAAAGGGACGATTGGGCTAATGGTTCGTTCATAATGACAGCGCAGGATGTCGTAGATGTCATCAAAGACTTTGATGACAACTGGAAACAAGCATTAGAGGATACCGCACCACTACCATCAGGTACCGCATAGACAGATCCATTGGACAAAGGAAAAGACAAAGTGGGATCCCATACACAAGATAAAGCAAAAGTGCCACTACTGGGAGAAAAGAGAAAAGATCCACAGCAAGCGCCACTAGAGGAACAGATGACAAAGGATGGAGAAGAAGAGACACCAGAGTTACAGAATAGGAAAAAGCACAAAGCCACAAAACTACCTTTGAAAACTGCATTGACAGAGGATGACTACGAACTCATGGCAACGAGAATGCATGACATGTTGAAGGACTCATTTGAGGCAATGCAGACATCACAGGAAAATATACATAGCATGGTATAAAAGCATCTTCTGGAGTTAAAAGAAATTACTGAGAAGACTGGCAATATATAGGTTCCTCCAAAAAGGGCAACAGTAGCAGGAAGCTCAACACAGACGATTTCCCGCGAGAAAATCTTGGCAAAGGATCATATCAATACAGTCTTGATACCACCAGGGAGCATCCGATTCCCTACTTCAATGATGGATGTACAGATACAAATTAGGCAACCTGTTGAGGTTAACCTCACAGAGTTTCACATCGATCAGTTACAGATGATACAGCAGTAGCTAAGCGCAGAGCTCAGGGATAGAGAGATCGCGACTTATAAACAAAACACAGCTGAAACAAAAGAATGCAGCACTTGCCACCAGCTTTCAGAAAAAGGCAGATGAGTTAAGAACATATGAAGAAAGAGAACAGGATCTCTCTCAATTCCTACAGAGCATCACATTGGAGTTACCCCAATGTAACATTGAGTTTTCCTTGCCTCTCCTGCAGAAGGTAAGAAGAGTTGCAGACAGAGAAAAGGCTCTGGAGAAACAGTGACCAGGATGAAAGAAACAGTGGCCAAGATGGAGGAAGACCACAGAGCGCAGATTGCTAAGCTTGAGGCTCGAGCACCAGGCACCCCCCAGGCAGACAAGGAAGCGAGAGTAGAGGCCTTTCGACTTACTTCCGCACAGATGAAATCTCGCATAGATGATGCACTGTCAGTGCTAGATGATGCGACGAACACATGGTCGGAGTTAGATGAGCCTCCCGAGAAAGTAGAAATCCAGCAAAGTATTCAGCAGATAGAGAATACCATAGCAGCAATGAAGGAAGAAATTAAGAGCTTAGCAGCTCTTCCGAAGATGAGAAAGACGACAAAGATGAACCGCTTGCAGCAGGAAGCGCAGTGGTTGAGAGAAAAGGAGATACAAATCAATGACCTGCTTCAACCATATCAAGAAAAAATCATAGAGATAGTCAATGCGGTTGAGCAAAAAGTTAGGGAGTTCACTACCACCAGAAATGAAATTGATGCAACTGAAGACTCTAGTATTAGTCAAGCTATGCTTGACTCGGCACAAGAGCATGTCGCAGCTATGGAGAAGGAAGTCACAAGACTTCGCGACAAATTTAAGCAGACTTCGCAGGAATCCGAGGAGAAGCTACAGTAGGAGAAGCCCGTCGGTAGTGGCTCGAGGACGAGCCACAAGTAAGTGTTAGGGGACTGTTGGAGTAGAGTCCCGCAACTATAGGAAAAGATTCCATTTTGGAGGATAGACAGTCTGGAAAAGATGAAGAGATAAGGTAAAGATACGACGCCGTAGCATATATTTAGCTGTAGAGCAGAGCCATAAACTATGACTACCAGGGCAAAGAAGTCAAAGAAGATGACAGTACCTGAGCGACCGAGAAGAGAGAGCTCACCCACTGCATTGAAGGCAGTGGCGAAAGACAGGAGGGCTCAAATACCCTAATAAAGGAAAAGGAGCAACGAGGCCGAGGTATTGAAGACAAAGGACATAAAAGGGAAGTGGTGCACAGTACCCATGGTCAGCACTGGGAAGCATGGAAGACTGCAGAGAGTTGTGGTGTGACGAAAAGCGGCTACCCCAAGTACAGATATGCCGACTGTCACTAGTTATGGTTTTTGGGTTACTGTTGGCATAGGCCCACAGTGTTGTAATGGCGAGACTTTTGGGCCACCTATAAAGGGATGTATTTTGTATTGTAAAAGGTTAGCTAGTTAGCCATTGAGTATGTTAGCTCACAGTTACCTTGTATTGTAATAGAGTTGAGCTCTGGTTCTGTATTCAGTCTGTAGTATCCTACTGTAACCAGCAGCTGGCTCATAGAGCTTGTATGAACAATCCGCAGGGATTGACAGAGAGAGAGAGAGAGAGAGAGAGAGAGAGAGAGAGAGAGAGAATATTGTAAGAAGGTGATATAGAGAAAGAGAAGAGATCTAGGAGAGAAGGGCTCCAGGCAGTGAGTGCGGAGTTACCCAGAAGATCTCTAGCTGCATATGTGGTGTAGAAGAACTATGTACTCTCTGAAGATATAATAAAACATAGTTCTGTGGACGTAGATTCTACCCTGAAAGTGAACCACGTAAAATCAGAGTGTTATGTGATTGATTCATGTGATTGTATTTACTTGTTGTATTTGTCACTCATTACATGAACTTTGCTTATAGTTAAATGTATGTATGTGTTATTCAGTTCACAGCATTATAGAAGGATAAATGAATGTTGAAGTCTTTAAGTATTCTGTAGAAGAGTTTGTCTATGTTTCACTCAAGACAGTTAAGAGTCACAGTATAAAGCAGCCTTGTATGTTGAGTCCTGTAAGTCGAACAGAAGTAACGCTAGGTACGCTGAGCCGCAGCGGTAGGATATCGTAGGAAGGCGATATCGCACCATCAGAGCAGCTGTGGTGCACGGTACCGCAGGTTGATGATCGAGCGTAGGAGAGAGTTATGTGTTGGCCAGGGCGCGACGACGGGATAAGGGCTAGAGTCATCGTGAGTTAGAGGAAGCTGTGCATCGCAGAGAAAGAGACCTCGCGGGCTAAGAAGAGCTGCGAGGCACACATAGGATGCAACAGAACCCGGTCAAAGACACTTGAGTCTTTGGCCAACCCATTAGAATCACTTTGGGTGAGACTTCAGGCCACTCCGCAGTCTGTCGCCAAAAGGGCCAGTGAGCTAGGGGTGTTGTTGGTACATTATAGTAAACCTGGGTCTGCCCATAGCGACCAACAAGGAGGAACTCCAAATACATTTAGGTACTCAATAATCAGTTTGGGGAAACCATTGAGGATGACTCCAAGCTCCACTCATTGGGGGTACAAAACTTTTTTGAGCTCTTTTCTAATGATGGCAAGACAAACATTGAGGCACAACTTAAAGTCATCAGGCTTTACCCTTCCTTTGTATAGGAAGAGGACAGAGAACTTTTTTTGACCGCTTTCACTCTCTAGGATGTTGAGAGTGTTCTTAGAGGTTTCAAAAAACATAAGATTCTTGGACCTGATGGTTAACCGATGGAATTCTATCTTCACTTTTTTGACCTTCTAGGGAAGGATATATTGAATGTTATTGAACACTCCAGATTGGAAGGTAGAGTCATTGGGGCCCTCAATGCAACTTTTATAACACTTATCCCCAAGTGTGATAAACCTACTACCCTGGGGGACTTCAGGCCCATCTCCCTTTGTAATCTAATTTACAAGACCATCTCTAAGCTTGTTGCTATCAGACTCAAGGTCATACTCGACAAGGCCATATCCAAGCATCAGTTTGGCTTCCTACATGATAGACAGATCATTGAACCTGTGGGTATTGTACAAGAAGCTCTACATTCCATCAAAACTGAAAACCAACAAGTTTTGGTCCTTAAACTAGACCTGGTTAAGGCTTTTGATAGAGTTAATTGGTCTTTCTTAAGATTAGTCCTGCTTCAGATTGGTGTCCCTGGCAACTTTGTTAGCTGTATTATGGGATGTGTAGAATCAGCAAAAGTTGTTGTCCTAATCAATGGTACTCCCTCAGCTTTGTTTCCTGTGTCTAGGGGCACCAGATAGGGTTTCCCACTTTCACCCTTGCTCTTTATTTTGGTTATTGAAGGATTAAGTCTATTGATATAACAGGCTCACTCTGCATGGTATATTACTAGTATCAAACTTGCCCTTCAACTCTTCCTTACTCATTTACTTTTTGTTGACGATGCTATACTTTTTGGTGCTGGTACCCTTTCTGAATGGCAGCATTACAAGCACATAATTGATACTCTCTGTAGTGCCATTGGTATGGAGATTAATGTTGAGAAGTCCTCCTTTCTCTTCAATAACATTGATGAAGTTACCAAACAACAAATCTTCAACATTTTACCTTACAAAATGGAGCCCATTTCAACTAGTTTTAAATATCTTAGTTATTACCTCAATCCCTTCGGGTATGGTATCAAGGACTGGAGATGGTTCTTATTGAATTTTGAAAAGAAATTGAACAACTGGACCTATAAGCTCCTATCTCTGGGAGACAGACTAGTCTTGGTCAATTCTGTCTTGACTAGTCTCACTAGTTACTAGCTCACTCTTGCTCATATGCCCAACACTATACTAAATTATATCAGGAGATATATCTTTAACTTCTTATGGGGTAGCTCTTAAGGTAAACAAAGATATCATATTACTGATTGGTCCTCCATCTCCAAACCATACGCTCTTGGGGTTTGGAACATCAAAAATCTTGAGTAGTTCAACTTGGCTTTACGAACCAAAAGTCTCTAGATTATTTTGAATGGCTCTGGTCTGTGGTCACATATTATCAAGAATAAATATCTCAAGAATATGCCTGTGTATGCTTGGCTCAGACAGCTTTCCTTCAAAGTGCAAGGTACTTCTCATATGTGGAACGGGTTCATCCTGGCCATGTCCTGGATTAGTAGATTCCTTGGTTGGAAAACCGGCGATGGGAAGCTTATCAAAATTGGTGTTGACCCCATTGCTGTTGTATCTTCTAATTACACTCTCCCTGTAGATCTTCGATTGTGTCTTAAGGACTATGGGATTGTTACAATTTCTGGTGCTCTCAATAGAGGTGAGGCATGTACCTCTTCAGATTATTGGATATCTCCAGATGATCTTGATATATCAAAGGCTTGATGCATGGTGGAATTCACATCAACAACAACCCTGATTCATTGGCATGGTTCTATAACCATTCTTTAGGCGCGGTTAAGGCTAACACAATTTATGATTTTATTGCAAGTTCCATGGTATCTGATAAGCCCGAAGGCTTTCTGAGTAGGATATGGAAATTCCAGATACCTTTGAAGATCATATGCTTCAGCTGGCTCTGCCTTAGAAATAAAATCAATACCTATGATAATTTGATCAGGAAAGGTTGGTCTAGTCCATTTTGGTGCTGTCTATGTAAATCGGACTCCGAGTCTGTAGAACATCTTTTTCAGAATTGCTGATTCTCGCAAAGGATTATTAGTTTTATCAGAGTCAATCTTGTTATACCACATTTCTGGAGGGAACCATCGTTTGCACACAATATCACATACTGGAGCAGTAGAAGAGGATCGCTGATGCATCTTCCATTTTTCCTTATCTGGCACATTTGGCTGGCCAGGAACCAGTGCATCTTCGAGGATAAGAAGCCCGATGTTACATTCAATGCTCTCTGCATCAAGAATAAACTCCTTCTCTATATTGCTAGTACACAGCATAAAATTTCCAGGAGGAATATCGCGCCTGCTCCTATATTGAAATATCCTATGGGCTTCTTTGATGGTGCCTCTACTAAGAACAGGGGAGGTGCTGGTGTCCAGCTCATGCTCAGTCATGATCACCATTTTTACTTCAAACTGGGATTAGGCCAAAGCACCAACACTAGAGCAGAATTTCTGGCCTTATGGACTCTTTTACACTGTGCAAAATGCATGGGCCTTCCCCATCTTCATATACTTCGTGATTCTGTAGTCATTATTAATTGGTTCAATCATCAATCAACACTCTCTCTTCTCACTCTTGATGGCTGGTTCCTACACATCATAGAGTTGGATTTCAACTTCATCCATCTATCGGCTATTCATATCTATAGACAGCACAACACATCAGCTGATAGTTTATCCAAAGAAGCTTTGACACTGGCCTCGGGTCAGCTCCATTTCTTGGAATTTACCAATGGTGTGTGTATACTTCAGGGCTGTCTTTATCTTTTCTAGCCCTTAGCACTAGTACTATAGTGTTTATATATTTTTCTATTTCTATTTGACACTTGTTTTGTTCATAGTGGAGAACCTTACACCCTCTTAAAATCTTGCAGGAACCCTGGAGGAAGCATGTGGAAAAAATCATTCCATTCATCACCAAGGGTGAATGTTGCGCTTACATGTTGGAGTTGGGTATGTAGAATTAGGAATATATATGACAACTAGGTTATTAGTATTATCTTCTAATGGTAGAACTCGTGGACACTTCTGAAGATTAATTCTCAAATCTATTAAAAAAGTGCTAAACAAGTATTCTTGTTTATCTTAATTTGAGGATACAAACTTTAATGTGGAATATGATATGTTTGAATGTAAAACTTAATTCTATATAGATATATTTAAAAATATATATATATATTTTTGAAATGAAAAACATGAGACATGCTGGTTTATATTGATTATTAACCATTGTCCATTTTATAAATGGATGACTTATATTTCAAAATGACTTCAAGTTCCCTCTCAGCTATTTCTCTTAAATGCACTAAACTGATTATATATATATATATATAGGGGTCCAAAACAATTGTTTTATATCTATACATATATCCAAAAAGTATTAAAGTGATAGTAAAAATATATTTGTTTTTTTAAGATTGTATAGATAGTGAAATAAAAAATTATTAGAAAATTTAAAATATAGTTAATAATTTTAAAATAATAATTTTTTTTAATAAGTGGTAGTTAAAGAAAGAGGCAATGCATCTTGATTAATATTTAAATAGGATTTCACAAAACTAAATGGTTGGTTGAGCCTATCAACTTCACAGCCACTTTAAATATTAATCAATATGCATTTAAGCATAACAAGATATGACGACCATCAAATGAATCTCTCTTGTACATTTGTTGTTACACTTAGGTTAATCTTGTTGATTTGCTTAAGGAAGCCCAAAATATAAGATAATATCTAGACTCCTATGTGCAAAATAATATCTAAACACCTATGAACTTAAAAATGTAACAAGAAATACATTATTTATTACAAAAATCACTAAATTATGCCGACACGCATTTAAATATTATCTCAAATTTTGGATTTGCTTGAGCGGATCAACAAGAATAACCTAAGTATAACAAGTGTAAAGAAGAGATTCATTTCATGGTCCTTCTATGTAACAACTAAAAAATCCATAAGTAAAAAAAAATTAATCTATTTATGGAACAATACTTGTGTGACATAGCTTAATGAATTATAATTCCCACATTCCATGAATAACCTAGGATTTAGTCATAAATAAACTGATATTTAACATTTTAAAAATAAATACTCAAATATCCCATTCCTAGGACATTAAACTCATGTATGGTTTCTAAAAGATTTTCATCAAATATTTGTGCCCAAAGTTAGAGTCCTTCCTGTTTGACGGAAATTACCTTTTGAATACTAGTTTGGTACCAGTTGGATGGCTTCACCATGTTTTAATATGTTTTAAGCCATTCTGCCTACATACCCTATTTCGTTGCTAGGGTTAGATGCTAGAGGTCCTACTTATCTTCTACGAGCTAATGCATGTTTAACCTGGTATTTTTTTTCCAGATATTATAAAAAAAAAGAATTAGCTTTCCCCTTTACGCTAGAACAAACTAGACGACCAAGGTAAAGTTCCAAAGTGACACTAACCTCGTTGAAAGATGGACAAGGTTTCAAAAGGTGGTCTATGCTAAAACAAAAGTGAAAAGGTCGATCCTACTATGCTCGACTTAGTTAAAAACATTGATACCAAAGAGTCGACATAATTTCAAAAACTGAAATAAACTATGGAGAAGTGGGTGAAAGATTAAAATCTATGTGGAGGTTGATGGATGTTTAAATGTGCTACGTGAAAAGAGTTTAAGTGCCATAGAGCTTTGTAAGGGATTTTATTTCTAATGAAACCCTAAAAGGGTTTAGTCTTATGCATTGTTTTTCTCTGTGTTTGGGCTGGTGGGGAAGAGCCAAAGGCTTTTGGCCCCTTCGAGCAATCGATCGTCCACTATTTTCCTTACAGAGAAATTATATTGCTACGACGCCTTCGCTAAGATGTCACCACCAGCTCCATCCCTCTTTTCTCACATTGAGGTAAGAAGTGCTTCAAATTTTGTTTGTTCACTTTAGAAGAACAACATTAATTTAAAAAGAAAAACTTGTTTTAACCTTTGTTGGTTTGAATGGTAGGGAGTTTCAGCCATTGTTGCAGGGGTTGGATGAGTTCGGGTTGAGGGTAGCACGTGAGGGTTCTGATAAGACCTCGAGCCGTGAACCCTATCGATCATGACAGTGTATTAAGAGGCTGGAACCATTTTTCTCTTTTTTGGGTTTGGCTTCATTGGATGTTACAAGGCTTGCACAACCCCCAACTTATATTCGATGGTATACATCTTGTTTACATATTTATGATGGTGATTTGATTAAGCCCTCGAGCTGTGATAGAGTTTAAAATTTTAAGATTTTTCCCTTTTGGCTACAAACCGTAGAGTCTGCGTGTACTGAAGCTCTTTGATGGAAAAATTCCTGTGAGGTTTTAAGGGCAAAAAACCTCTGTTTTTTTCGCTGAGTTTTGTATAAATTTTATGAATTTTTGAAGGCGAACTAGCCACTGTGCTTCGCTTCAAACTTCGTCTAAAATGTTGTATAAAAGTTGTTCTTGTTAATAGTATTACTCTGTAGGTTTTTTCTATTAATATGTGAAGATTAATACTAGCTCTCACTGTACAATGTAGTATTTAATATTTAAACTTTAAAAGGAAATATTGGGTTTTCTTCTCGGTTCTGTTGATATCTTAATATTTTCGTTCCTAAAGGAATTTGATTCTTGTCTGAGTTTGACATGGGGAGCCGTCATTCTAAAAGGATATTAAGAAATTGTTTTATATTTTTTGCATTTGTCTTTTATCATTTTGTAAACGATTCTAATATTTCTTTGTAAATTTATATAATATTTACATTTATTTGAAGGGATTGGTACACAAAATACTCTGTAAGATTTGACTCGTCTTTTGAAATATTGTTGTAGAGTTTGGTTATCATAAATTTATTGCTACAAAGTAGCCTTTACAGATTTGGACCTATGACCTCTATCAAATTTCTTGGATGAAATATGTTCTTTGTATTGTAAAACCTTATTATAATTTTATACAGAGTTTTTATTTTGTAAAATGATTAGTCCCATGGTTAGATTGATTCAACTACTGCATTATTTATAAGTTTTTTAACCCTAAAATAGTTTATAAAAAGTTAAACCTAGCTCGTTTGTCTTTTAAAGAAAACTAAACCTCTCAACTAAATAAAAATGATACTGAAAAATTTATTTAAATATTAAGTCTTTCAACAATATTATTATTATATAATTTACTTTTACAGTCTCGAACCCTAGCTAGAAACAATAGGGTTTTAGTTGATATATATATAGATAGATATTGTTAAAAACATATGGTTTATTCATTTCAGGGATTTACTGTTTTCAAAAATAAAAGAACAAGTCCTAGCTATAAAGAGTTTCATTATTGGTTTTACACGATGATAATTGAATTCAACCTTTTCATTAAATTGTAAGGGTTTTTAAAAGAAAATACTAAATAATATTTATCTATATGCAATATTTATTATCAGATGAAATTTATATATAGAATTATGGTACTGTTACTAAGAAATATACGATAGTTTACTGATTCTATTATGAACTTCTGTGTAAACACTAGCATTCATGAACTGATAATTTATAGGTAATAAATTAATTTCCTACCAATAACAAAAAAAGATAATAGTTCTAAAAGAACTCTAACATTCATGAAATCCTACAGATAAAATAAATTTAAAGATAATAACCAGAACATCTTAGAACCTGTTAACTGTCAAAGTGGACAAACACCCAAAGAAGATCGTTCCTCCCAACCGTCTCTTGAAAGTATCTAAGATCACTTGTTTTAGGACACGCGAGCCTGTTCACTAAAGATTTTGTGTAGAGGCCTATACAATACTCTCCATAACTTAGCAGTCACACTTGGAGACATTAACTTTTAGTAATTCACTCTAGCTTCCCCCTCATTGAATTCCTCTTATGTGCCTAACTTTTCATTATCCAACAAAACCACAAAGTTCTAATATCTTAGAATTTAGTTAGCATCCTGCTCATTCGATGGTATATATATAAGCTTTCCTAGGTCTTTGTGTCAGTTTTGCAATTAAATGAGCCACGTGGTTAGTTCCTATTTTCTTGGGAACATGACCATAATTATAGGGATGTCACCTCCTACAACATCTAGAAAGAGAATGTCGTTGCTACCATTGTCATTTTGGTGTTCTACGGCAGATCATTCCTCGTAGTGGGTCAGTAAACTTTCTTCAACAGTACTCTTTGGATAACTGTCTCTTCTTTTTAATTATTAAATAATAAAATAATTCAATTATAGCCATCTTTGACCATCCTTGGTCAACAACATAAAAATTTACAATAAATTTTAAAGTAATGTCTTCTGAAAAATTAAAATGTCTTCAGTTCTAGGTGGGTTACGAACAACCCCTCTTACAAATTCCACATCATCCTCGTTGTTGCTTAAGTATCATCTAAGTCTTCCTGGAATAAAATTGGATATGCCTCCCGCATATGACTCTCCAATTCCCAAGTTGCTTCATCTGGACTAAGGTGCTTCCATTGCACCTTTACTTGTCCAATAGTGTGATTCCAGAGAAATTTTCTCTCTTGTCGAGGATACAATCCAGTTCCATCTAAAAATATCCTTCTGGTTCTACTTGAATAACATTCCAATCGACTACGTAGTAGCATCATGCACATACTTTTTCAATATAAAAATATAAAATACTTTATGTATTGTGCGATTAGGTGGAAAAGCTAATTGATAATCCACCGGTCCAACTCTTGACAATATCTCAAATGGTCCACAATACCTGGGTTCTAATTTAGCACAACTCCCCAACTTAAATGAGTTTTTTTCTTAGTTTTACCTTGAGAATAACATGCTCACCTACTTGGAATTCTTTCTGAGCTCTTTTAAGGTCTGCATGACTCTTTTGTCTTCCCTATGCAATTTTCATCTTTCTTTGTATCTGTTTCACTATTAGTTCCATTTATTTTAACAAATTAGGCACTAACATTAATCTATCAACTTGATTACTCCATGAAATTAGAGTATTACATTTCCTACTAAAATGTATTTCAAAAGAACTAAGTTTAGATAAAACTTGATAATGATTGTCATAATCAAACTAGACTAAGTGTGTATATTCTTCTCATTTCTTAGGGCGATCTCTAACATACATCTGTAACATATCTTCTAAAACTTGATTTACTCTTTCAGTTTGTCAATCCATTTGTGGATGATAAGCAGTACTAAAATTTAACTTTGTGTCCAATCCTTTAAACAATGACTTCCAGAAATTTCTAGTAAACTTAGGATTCCTATCAGAAGTTGTTACCTTAGGAATTCCATGCAAATGAAATATTTCCTTCATAAAAATATCAACAATATTAGCAACTTTATTAGTAGTTTTAACATGTATAAAATGAGTTGCCTTGCCAATTTTTTCTACCACTACAATCACATAATAATTTTCCTTTTGATTTCTAGGAAGTCCTGTTATGAAATCAAGGATAATAATTTCCCACTTTCAATCTGGGATTGGTAACGGTTTCAAAAGACCTGCTGGGTGTCAATGCTGAACTTTAACCTACTGGCATTTTATACACCTAGCTATATATTTAGCCACTTCATTTTTCATATTAGGCCAGATATAATCTTTTCTTAGCATTGTTATCATCTTTTGGTAACCAAGATGTGGTAAGTAAGGACTCTTATGTACTTCA
This sequence comes from Pseudotsuga menziesii, assembly GCA_001517045.1. NCBI lineage: Eukaryota > Viridiplantae > Streptophyta > Pinopsida > Pinales > Pinaceae > Pseudotsuga > Pseudotsuga menziesii. The sequence continues at coordinate 807,197 of LPNX011229906.1, forward strand.
TTTAAAATCAACAATTTTTAAATTTTTTATATTGGGTACATATAATATGTTTTTATGCAACAATAGATCTTTTTCATTCAAACTGAAATCTGTTTTTATGTTTTCATATTTGTTTTCTATAACCTTTTCTCTTAAAATTTGATATTATTTATCCATTTTAACTACATCTTCAAATTTATTGTCCAAGTATGTTTTGTAGCTACCATGGCAACAACTATGAAATTTAGATTTGCATTTTTTCTTTAGGCATCAACCACCTTATTCTCCTTTCATTTTATATGTTTGATTTTGAAATCATATTCGGTAAGGAAAGCTAACCATATTGCTTGCCTAACATTCATATTTTATCAATCGAACAAGTATTTTAAACTTATGTTGTTAGACATTGATAAGAATCGTCTACCGATGAAATGATGGAGCCACATTTTCAAGGAATGTATTATGGCAACCAACTATAAATCATAGGTAGCGCAATTGTTTTCACGTATTTTTAACTTTCTTAACTCATATGCTATTACATGATCTTCTTGCATTAATACTCCACCCAGGCCCTCATTGCATGCATTGGTGCATACACCAAAGTCCTTATTTGGATATGTTATTTTTAAGATAGGACCAGTGGTTAATAATTATTTTTACTTGTTAAAACTTTCTTCACATTTTACATCCCATACAAATCTTTTTACCTTTTTATGTAAGGATGTTATGAGATTCACAATCTTCAAGAATCCTTCTATGAATTTCTGATAATAAAATGTAATCCCCATGAATGATGTTACATCTGACATGTCCTTAGGAACATAAAATTCCATTTTTTCTCTTATCTTATCAGGATCCACTCATATGCCCTCCTTGGATATCACATGGCCTAGATATTGTATTTTATCCTTAAAGAATTCGCATTTACTGAATTTAGCATACAGTTTGTGTTCTCTTAGAACTTGTAATATTATCTGTAGATGTTCATCATGTTCTTCTTTTGTTTTTGAATAAATCAGTATGTCATCTATAAATACAACTATAGATTTATCCAAGTACTTAGTTAAGACACTATTCATTAAACACATAAAAGATGTAGAGTGTTTGTTAGCCGAAATGGTATAACTAAAAACTCGTAATGCCTGTAACGGGTTTGGAATGCAATTTTAAATAGATCTTCATCTTTAATTCTGACTTGATGATATCCATATCTCAAGCCTATTTTAGAGAATATCGTTTCTCCGCATATCTGATAGAGCATATCATCGATGTGGGGTAATGGATATCTATTTTTAATTGTCATATTGTTTAATTAAGGGTAATATATACATAAACGTAAGGTACAATCTTTCTTTTTAACAAATAAGACAGGTGCTCCCAAAGGGGATACAATTGGTCTTATGTAATTCTTATCTATCAACTCTTGTAGTTGTAGTTTTAATTCATTAAATTCTTGGATATTCATCTGAAAAGGAGCCTTTGAATTGGATACAACTCTTAGTACTAATTCTATAGTAAAATCCAATTCTCCTTTCAAAGGTAATCTTGGAATCTCTTTCGGGAATACATCTGAAAATTATTTTAAGATTGTTATATCATCGAATTTCAACTTATCTTCTTTATTCATGTGTGCATCATTTATTACATGCACAATGAAAATTTTACAACCTTTGCGTAGAGACTTTTTCATTTGAAAAGATGAAATATGTCTAACAAAAACTTTTCTAGGTATTCCTTTTACTGTAAGTGTTTCTCCTTTTTCATCTAAACATGTAAATGTTTTCTCAAAACAATTTAAAACTAATATGTGTTTTTCCAGCCATTCCATAGCTATTAGAACATCATATGACGCTAGCGGTAATACATTTAATTTCACTTGAGTTTTGAATTGACTCATAAACATTTCACAATTTTCATCATAGATAGCTACCTTTCTTTTGGTTCCTGTGGCTAACTGAAACAACCAAGATTTTTCAAAAATTTTCAAACTCAAGTTACAACTTTCTGCTATACTAGGTGACACATAGATTAAACTAGCACATGGGTCGATCAAAATAGAAATAGGCTTGTTCTATATCATACCTTCTATTTCAACCATGGATGTTTGATGATCAACTTGTTTATTCTCCAAGGATGCATTAGGGAGCTCGCACGAAGTTGGTTCCACTTTTTGGTGCCACTTAGGAAATCAGAAACGCACTTCCGAAGTGTAAATCAAGAACGCATATGCATTATTGATGGCACGTTCGGAATAACCCGAGCCCAAACACAAGGCTAAGGTTTGTGGAAATCTATATCGCATATCCGATATATCGCATTTGCGTTTTATAATTTTACATATCGCATATGCGATATGTAAATTTACAAAACGCATATGCGATATATCGCATATGCGATATGTAAATTTACATAACGCATATGCGATATATCGCAAGTGCGATATGCAACTCATTAGAACATGCATGAATTTTTTTAAACTAGATCATGTGCATGTTCCTTTTTCCTATCCTATGTGTAATCTAACATGTTAGAGTTAGGCATAGATTCTGTAAACACTCTCCCATTCAACCTTTAACTTGAGAAGGTTTTTTATTTTCATCTAAAATATTCATCCCTAGCTTGTACTCATCATGATGATTATTGTCCAAAGAAGAGGAATTAGACATTGAAAGTGAGTGATATGTTTCACAAGTGTTGCATGATGATTATTGTCCAAAGAAGAGGAATTAGACATTGCAAGTGAGTGATATGTTTCACAAGTGCTGCATACAATCCATAGTAGTGGCAATATGTCTAGCAAGTTGGTACACTGAGCTAGGAACAAAACTGCCTTATAGAGATGATGCAAAGAATCCCATGCAAGAAAATTTTCCCAATAGCACACAAACTTATCATTCTATCATTTTAACAAGAAATTTTGTAAATTGTAAATACTTTTATCATTATAGGATTTTTTTTTAAATAACATAGTTTCATCTTAAAATAAGATTTTATCAAGGAATCAAATTTCTTGAAATATAATTTTAGATCTCCATAAACTTAATCTTTTTTAAGATGGATCCTTGTTAGTTGTCTTTGTTGACATACACTACTAAATACATTTTTTTTTGCATATTACTTACCTACATAAAGACATCTCCACATACTCAATTTTATGTCATATTGACACTCCCAAAACTTGTGCTTTGTAGTTTTGGAATGCTAACTAATAAAAAAAAATCGCTCTTGGTCAGCTTAACCTTACTTCAAACCCCATAATAAATCACCAAAAATGAAAAAAATTCCAAGTTATAAGAAATCATATATGACCATACATTGTGCAATTGACAAATCAATTGTCCTCTTAATCACTATATATCTAGCTAGTATTTAGGACAAGTTTTAATAGATCCCTATAATGAAGTATGAACTATAGGTAATGAGATTCATACTAATGAAGTGATCAACCTAAACTCCAACTCCAATCTCTTTAAAAAGTCCTAGGAATTCGAATATTCTATTTATCGAACTTAGCCTTTGGTATATAAACCCCCAAAAGATCCATAATTGAATGAAAAAAAAAGCATTTAAACCATACTCTTGAGTAAGAGTGTGCCACTCCTTCCAAGAACAAGAGATATAATCCCACAAATCATGATAAAGAATGACAACTTTCCTACTCAATCTCTAATACAAAAAATGGGATAGCTCCACCGCACATGAACGCAGACCTTCCAAATAAAAATTAGTTGATAAGATAAGTTCCAACCGACCCCTCTACCTTCCCATCAACAACAAATCAAACCAACAACCATCTTCTAGGAATCCAAAATTAATCAAAATATGAGGAAACCAAACACCTAAAAGAGATGAGAATATCATATCATATTGCACATATGAAAGTCCCTCAAAATCTACTTAAATGTTGCATTTAAAGAAATTGATATTGAAATAAGATATGAAAAAGAAGTTAAACTCTCATGACATCACACGACCCACTTGGCCACTAGAATACTTCCATGATTGCAACGGTAATCAAACCAATTCTCCCCCTATCCTTACTCATGGTACAAACAATCCATGACACAAAGAGAAAGCCTCACCTTAATATCCACCATACTTGTAACGCTTATAAGCTGACAAAATATTCTCAAGCCATTGAAATTCATCTCAATAGTAGGGAACGTAGTAAACATACTAGCTTTCTAAGGAATATGATGAATAACATTTAACTTCACTACAAATGGAATCCCCAAATATCATGCAATAACATTAGGATAAATCTAAATCCACAAAGTAGGGATTCATTCATGAGGCATGTACCAACATACTAATTTACAAGTTCGTCTTTATGACCAATAATTATGGCACTTGAGGTAGTAAAAATTGTCTAAACAAGAAAGGGCCACATCAACAAACATTGCTTCATCTCTAATGGAGTGAAAATATTCATTTGGAAAGTGGTTATCATTGATCCTTAAACTTTGTAGGAAAAGAATACCATAAATGTAGCAACAGTTATGGGTATCCTTGGACAAAAAACCTAGAGAACATACTATTAGGAAATATAATAAAGGGGCTAAATGACATTTCAAAAAAATACAATAATTCTAGTAAATATGAGAATGGAAAAATCATTTTGGTTGAAGCAAAACACGAAGAATTATTCAATGTTATTGCATGATATTTGGTTGAAGCAAAACATGAAAAATCATTTTTAAGTTTTTTTTTTAGTGTTGAACAAAATATGTACATATGTTGTTTTGTTTCTATCACTTATATGTAAGTTTGTCTCTAAGATTCTTCAATCTTATATTGATTTCACAATAAATTGAACGAACAGAATAATCTAAAATCCAAAGGAATGGAAATTCTACTAACATACTAATGGCTTTAGCGGCAACACAACAAAAAAATCCAAGTAGTATTTTGTTTCTTATGACTCCCCATTAGAAGTGAAGACATGTCTATTGAAATGTACATGTCTAGATTATCAAAAATCACCTTCTTGGCCTTACAAATTGATAATATTAGAATCTAGGTTAGCTCTCATGCTTATTATGAACAACTCTTACCAAGTTTTGGGTGGTGTTGGCAATTATGGTACGGGTGTCTCGAGAAGGAGAAGAATGGGAAGACAAACTTATCTAAACTAATGAATTCTCATGCAAGCTAAACTGAACCATTATCCTTGTTCATAGACCATAATCATCAATCAATACTGTAAACTCAATATACTAAACCATGACAGATCTAAAATGTTAGCAACTATTTGAAAATGTTTTAATGTTATTTTTTTTAAAGGGAAAACAAAAAAAGTATATCGCAAGTGCGATATATCGCATATGCGATATATTGCAAGTGCGATATATCGCACTTGCGATATTTAAAAATAGGAAAAGAAATAAAACAGGGCCCGCGAGCTCATTTTCACAATATCCCGACGGTGAAAAAACACATTAGCGAAAAAACAGTGAAGCGAAAAAGCGCAGGTGCGATTTGGGTATACCTTTCTCAAGGTCGAGGCCGAGTTTGAGGTGTCGCCAAGGTGGATTGGTGGACAATGGCACGTATTTATATGCTACAAGTTTGTCTCCTTTTCATTTAACCTTCAAATAATTTAAATGGAAACCATATTCTATAGTATAATTCATGAGCTTATCCCTTGGAGATTTGTTGGGAGATAGTCTCTTCTCCAATCAAATGAACATTAGTAAATGGATGAGAAAAAAAGAAAGTCCATTGTTTAATTTTATTCATAATTTCTTTGTTTATAGAATTATGTTGAACAAATTTGAAAAAATAATTGAATGTAAACAATCAAACAATGATTTTATAAGTAAATTAACTTGCAATTTCATGTTTAAATCTTAAAACAGAGAACACAAATGAACAGCAGAATGTGGAAAACCCACAACCACCTAACCCACAACCTAACCCACAACCAAACCCAGACCCGGAGGGGGAAGTGGACAGAAACACTCATATTATTGCACGCCTAGCATCATTGAGGCGCCTTAGCTCATCCATTAGAGGGGGGGGTCAATTGAGAAATTCTTTAGCTGATGCATTGGACACAATCACAAACGCAATTTTCGGTGCCCAAGGAGCTCTGTACAACATTACCTCGTACAGAGAATCTAGGAGGCGATACTACGCCAATGGTTTGACACATAAAGACATCAAAG
>LPNX011229909.1:1681-18938 GCA_001517045.1 Pseudotsuga menziesii
AACCCCATTGGTAGTACCTTTACCATAAACACGCCTTACACTACGACTTTGACTTGTAGTTTTCCAATCAACTCACCCTACTACTATAGCCATAGAACAACAACACCTAGAAATAAAACAAAGAGGTGCAGTTTATGTTGGCAACTTGGAATGACGGAGTTTGGGGAAAGTTTTAATAGAGACACAGGTGTAAGATCTACCCTTGAGCATAACATCATTCATTTGGTATCTGGGTTATTCGAGAGTGTATACCCCGCAGAAAAGAGTGAACTATGTCAAGGCCAGATAAGCCCTAAAACAGTATAATTCCTATATCAGTATAATCCCTGACCTTGTCCATGTTTGAATCCTATCAATTCTTTGCAATATATGCAGCTCTGCCTAAGATTGGCGGCCACACAAATAGTATACAACCAAGCACAAGACTACATAACGATCAAAAGGACGGCATTTTCGTTCGGCTATACTTCAACAACACAACCTCTCATATTTCCTAATGGATGAGTAAAATCCAAATGTCTTTATGAATGCCATATCCTTATGTTGGATTAAGCTTTGGAGAAGCAGCATTCCTCTGTTGAGATTACCTTCTGGTTTGGCAGACAGCGGACCCACAAATTCACCCCAAAATATGATCATATTGGAACATATGGTAGGTGCCCTCCCGACTGAACAAAACTGCCCAAAAACTTCTTTATTTACTGCTGGAACACCTTACAGTTCTCATCAAACTGCCAGTATGCATCTCAGAATTTATTCTTGGATTATTAACTGAATTTGCCCAGTAGTCCCAGTATCTCCAATCTGCTTGGTTCAATCATGATTTTGGCCATTTTCTGGTGAGATCAATCGCTGGCCATATGTTGGACTGTTTCTGAACATATATTTACAGCCTTCTAACTGTAGACCCTCCAAACATACCATCCTCAATCTACTGGAAGCAAATGCACCCTACAGCTGGGAAGGATGCCTAAAAAATGCTCAAAATGTAAAATCGATCGGCACCTGGGGTAATGGGGTACATGGTGTAAGATTGGCACCTGGATGATCTGTGGATTTGCACATTGGAGATGGCTTAGTGATTGCTTGAGGACAAGTCGGGGTTTAAGTTTGCAGAGGCAAGAAAGCCCCGAGCAAACTCACGGGACAGAAAGGCCGCGGGTGTACCATTTTTTATTTTTAGTTTTAGTTTTTTTTAATCTAAAGGCGCCGTCGCTTAAGCGACGCCTACTATTTGTTATAGGATTTCAACAAAATTTGTTGTGTGAAGGTGTACCATTTTACTTAATTTTTTTTATTTTAAGTTTTCATTCACTCAAGGAGAAGTCGCTTAAGCGACGCTTGCTAGGATAGCCGTCGCTTAAGCGACGCTTATGAGCCTATCTGTCGCTTAAGCGACGCTTATGACCACAATTTAAAAAAAAAAATTAACTTTGTGATTTTTGGTAGGTTTAAAAGAAAAAATCCACGCGCCGTCGGAAGTAACCGTTGGATTTTGGATCGAAATGTAGTAGTGTATCCAGGGACCTTCTCAATGCTGCTTATGCTCTTAGGTGGAGGAAACCACAAACCATCTCCTGGATAGCTGCCCTTTTGCTGTATCCATTTGGGATAAAGGGGCGATGGGTTTTCAGAAAAGTGATAGGAGAAGAGCCCAGCCGATGAGGAACTTTGGTGGAATGGAACCAAAAAATGTTCAAAAATAGAATTATTAGGACCATCTATAATGCCTTACCTGGTATGATCATGTGGTGCATTTGGAAGGAAAGAAATGGCTGAATCTTCTGGGACAAACGCTCCAACCTCGATAAGGTCTGGAAAATAGTGCGGGAAAACCTTCTCTCCTCCATCAAAAGCATGCAATGGCACGACGAAGATAACCTCATACCCACAGACGAGATTCATGCCAGCAAATTTTGGGGTCTAGACAAACCCCAGTTGGATGGGCTCTACAAGCGTGACAGGATCCTTCAGCCATCCAGCCCAAAGTCTTGGTCTCTTCCACCTCCCCTGGTCTTCAAGCTTAAATTTTATGGGGCCTCCAAGGGGAACCCTAGTGCCGCCAGTTTCGATGGCCTTTGTAGAGACTCACAAGGCAGGGTTATTTTCATCTTTTTGGGATCCATAGGTCGAGACACCAACAAATCTACTGAACTCAAAGAGATGCTCCAAGGTTTGCACTATCTGGTGTGCAACAACAGATTCCCAACGATAATCAAGGGCGATTCCAGTATCATGGTTCAGATGGCACAACGGTTAGCGAATGGCCGAGTTAGCGACGGAGTGTCCTCCAGCTGGAGGTTGGGCCAGCCGCTTGGATGAGTTGCGTGGCCTGATCCATGCCCATCCCGCGGTCTTGTTCTATAACGTAAGACGCGATGCCAACAAAGTGGCAGACCTTCTTGTGAACGTGGGGGTCGAGGGGGAGTTGACACATAAATGGGGCCCACTTAAGTCCTTTGACGCTAACGAATGGGCTCATAATTACAGACAGTTGGCGACACAGGATCTCATGGGTGGTACACAGTTGACACGCCTGAATGATGCAGTGGATATAGGTGACAAATGGCATAAGCATGCCATGATAGGCCAACACCATGATGCAGGAGTGTTTTAATGGGGCAATTGATCGATGGAAAAGGTGGTTGTCCTTGGCAATTATTTTTCTGATTGAAAACGCAGATGAAAAGATGGACAGGGTGAGGAGGGTTAGCCGAATTGACAGGGCTATCCTTTTAGTTAGAGCTTCCACCATGGTGAAAGGTACGAGGGAGGTGGTCCACTCTAGATCAATGATGTCATCCTGATACACTCCAGATGGGGTAATGATTTATCCTCTTCCTTCTTATTTCTCGTCCCGCTGGTCGAACCATTTTCATCTTTCAATCTTGCTCCTTGCCTTTCAGATCCTCTGGTTTCTTCTGTGGCCCTTTGGTCTGGTCTGGGTGCGTCTCTCTGTCCTCCCTTGTCCCCGTGCCCTTGCTCATAATTCTATTCTATTGGAAATGGCCTTGCATAGTCATTTAGTTAGGGGTAAGGCCCGTGGTGAGTGCTTGTCTGAGCAGGGTGTTGCAAGACCTTCCCACAGGGCTACGAGAGTGCAACTGCAGGCCCAAGAGGAGGCCGAATTTTTCAAGGACATCATTCCCCTGAACATCTGTCGAGAAGTGGAGGGTAAGGTCAAGGATCTATGGAATACCATGAAAAACATGCCCAGGGAATATCTCCATCAGGAAGTGGTAGACTGGGTCTTTGATCCTGGCTCCACTACAGGGCATGTTGCGGCTTATGACCACCTCCTCAGGCAGTACTGGGTGAACATGAAGCTGGTTGGCCATTCTTACATAGAGCGGGAAGCAAATATGGTGGGTGATGAGGAACCGGTGAGGGATTGGAAACATCATAATGGAGAATGTCACCTCATCCATCAGAAGGTTGATGCTATAGCTTCCAGACTAGCTGTCTCCTTGTTTTTCATCTATGTTTTGGAAGGAACGGGCCTGCATGCCCACTGCTAGTCAAAATATCAGTTTAGTTCTAGTTTTTTGACCTCTATGGTGCATGTATAGCTCTGTGTGGGGTTTCTCCCTACTAGAGGACTGTTACACCGGTTTTGTTTCTCTGCTATGTAATGGCTTCCATCTGATGTAATATAATGTTTTTATTTACAAAAAAAAAACTACAAATGGTAGCTTCAGAGATGGAGGATAAAGGATAATTTCTCTTACTAGGTTTTAAAACTAGAGACTCCTCTTCCCCATGAGAAGGTTGGAAGAAGCTTCGACGACAGGAAAACCACCTCCATTTCCACCCAAAAATGGATTCTTGTGCAATATTTTGGTTTGGTGGAAAATAAATGGGAACAAAAAATTCCAAGCTTTAGGTAGAAAATGAAAAATAAAACACAATTTTGAATAGTAGTTTAAAGAAGCGATGAAGAAATGGAGCCAAAAGCTAAAAAAAAACAGTTCTCATAGAGGGAAAGTGGTTAAAAAATAGTGGGAAATGCATAGAGAGAACATAAGAGTGCTAAAAGCAATGAATGGTACATCAAGAACATAATAAAGACAATTAAGTCTGAAATTTTTATGTTTCTATACAAACATTGGATAGGAAGCATGATAAAGAGGATAGAAATGAAAATATCAAAGTTGTATTATACGACAGGTACAAGAAAGTCATATAAAATATTAATGCCTAGAGAGAATGTACGAAAAGCAAGAACCCTTACCTTATCAGTCACCCTTTTCCAGGTCCATTGGCCCACATCGCTTGCAAAGAGTTGTCCTAATAAACGGAAAACCACTGTGTTGGCTGGAAATTAAATTTATAAATTAAATAAATAATCCATTCCTAGACCTATACACAAGTGGTCATTTTGCTTGGCATGGAAAATATCAAAATACTCTATGAAATAAAAAATGGGCATATAATTAAATAAGCTAATGTTGTCTAGAAAGTGTGTTCTTGGGGTAATTCCACCAAGGGATGTGGTTCTGGAATCACATTCCGCATGTCTTGCGAAGGAAATCAACAATCAATCTATCTAGCACACATTTTCCACCAGAATATCAACTCGCGTTTAAATGCTATATTACAATACTGTTGCCTCACTGATGTCAAAACTTGTGTTTGTATTCGACAATATTTCTTTAACCGTTGTATTAAAACAAAAACAACACACAAATTTTAAAGTTTAAGATAGAAATACATTAAATACACATATAAATAGGTTTTTATTGGAAATGTGTGGACACTGTTAATACCACCATCCTTTAAAAAAATATAAAACAAAAAACAGAGGAAAGAGTCATGTTGTTTTACTATATGAATAAAATTTCACTAAATACTTCAGATAAATCTTTGTTATCTATGAAATGTTAACTTTCCATTAAATAATAACTCGCACGAGTGTGGTTCATTGGTGGTTCAGTTGTTATGAAGTTACTTGATGTAAATTGGAGGTCAAAAGATCAAATCCTACCCGGGTTTACCTATGTCCCATGTCAGTAGGTGTGGGGAACCTAGGGGTTTAGTGGTAGAAGGAATGGATCCCTGGACCACGTGTCATGTGAGTACCATCCCAGATCAAGTTGTCAATTCCCCTAGTTACAAAAAAAACCATTTCCAGTAAATAATGTTTAGATATGGAAATATTTGTTCTAATAGAATGCACTTTGAGGAGCTCATGAAATGATTTTGTAGCGCACATATAAATACATTTTTGTTGACTTATAAAAAAACTAAAGAAACAGTTTAGGGGAGGAAGTTTAGGGATGAACCCGCAGAGATACGAGCATGGGATTGTTGTGAGAATCATTGCATATGATGTTTCCATATTTATTCGTTCCCCCATTGCATCTTCCACATAGACTTGGGGACCCTAGTGGATCTTTCTTAACCCCTTTTCTATTATTTATTTCTCAACTTTTCTCCTAACAGTCCTTAAAAACTTGATGACCGACATCTTTTCAACGACATCCTCCAATTGCAAAGTTAAATTCAAACCATTAAGAAGCAAAACTATGAACATGAATTTCTTCTCCTCAAGTTTAGGCTTGGGTTTCTTCTTAGGAAGCACTCCAAGCTAGCCCTCATTGCTGCTTCTTTTCCTCCTGGTAGAAGATTGTTCCATCTTGGACACAAGAAACGACAAACCGCAGAGGGAATATTGTGTTCTTCTATCGCAACGCTTTCCTACACTTATAATATGCAAGAATTAATGCATGCAACGGGATTTCATTAGTTTATATAGAGAATTCTATAGCTGGGGTCAATGTCTCACTAATTAATCAAAGCAATTATGCATGTATAACTCAAGACAAGCTCTGGCATTCCACAATTTCTACAAAGCTCCGCTCAATAGCCTCAAAACCACTATGAGCAAACAAAAACAGTTTGCTATAGAACATTCGGGCTTCAAAATCCAATAATTTAAGTCCAGGAGGTTCTATCAAGCTTGTATGTGACTGAACACTAGGATATGTAGTTCACCCACAAAGGAAATTGCAATTGACGCTGAGCAAATTCTCCTTAGAGAGGGTATTATGAGAGACTGAGACTATCAGGTTATGTGCACTTCTGCTGAAATCTCCAAGGAATCTATTTATTCATCAATTTATCTGCAAAAAGAGGACAAACCATGCACCATTGTCATTAGAACTGTGTAGTGCAAAAGAACCTCATGAGAGCGGGTGACCAAGGGAAAGCTACAAACAGTCAACTTTAGTAGTTAACTGTAGGGAAAACCTGTCCAAAATGTGAGCACGGTGCACTACAGAATAGGTGAACATAACACTAGTACTACTTACTACACTACGCCTAAGAATGCAATGGAAAAATGAGGTGGGAACTCTAAAACCCTAAAATTAGGAATAGCCTTAAACAAATTACATCAAAATAAGCTGTAAGTAACTTCCCAACTAGCTAAACAGGAGGAGAATTACATATTCATTTCATCAAATGAACAGGTGGACAAGGTTTCAAGCTCAAGCATAGAAACACATCAACAGGCCTTCATCACCATTAGTATCACCCTCTGCCTCCTCATCTAGCCTTTGGCTCTACCTCAATCCTCCAGGGACATTGATTAAAACCATTCAATTTTGATGAAACTACCTAATACAAGCCTTAAAATATCATAGAAAAAGATCGTTCCTAATCAATGATTTTGGCTTGAGTGAAGGGTACATTTTTTCTAAGGCCATGATAGAGGAATTCAACAATAAATGGCACTAACATCGGGTTACATAAAGGGCTTGGTGCTCTTGATTAAATGCCAATCTCATTCCTTGATACATGATAGAATCCAATCAAACGGTTGTATCATTGCCAATCCTGAAATCCTTTAAACTGTTAAGTCTGTTGAATTTTTAATGGAGTATGAAATTCTACTTTCTCCATATTAAGGTTGATGAGGTTGGAAAATTTCCCAATAATACTGGAACAATTAGTGGTGATGTTAAAAATTTAAGTAAAAGGATAGAAAAGGAAAGATAGAGGAAATTTCAACTTTTACCAGCATTTTTGGTCATGTCTAGTAAAAAACTGAGTCAAACCAAGTCAAAATAGGTGGATGTAGAGAAGAAAACATGTTGTATGGACATTGGTATGGCATGGGAATTATTTTCCAGCTGTAGAAACATGTTTCCATTTGACATGTCGTTATGGTTGGTAGTGGTAACCAGTAACACATTTGTAGTCTCTACCACACATTTATGTACCAAAATGTTCATGGCACGACATCTATTATGGTATTTACGACAACTTAGGCATGGACTCTAGTGCCATGGAAAATGCGTTTGGTTGTAGGGAACCTTCTTTCTATTTAATTACAAGGACAAACAACTATATCTTCTACACAATTGTATTAGTGACCAATGCCTTTCAATCAATCAATTCATGAATGAAGAAGACATACTAATTTGATTTAGTGCTTATAGATGAAAACGTAAATGATGTCAAGTCAATGTATTCAATTCAAGATATATGGAATTAGTAGCAAGGTTATCCAATAGCACTTTAGCATACAAGAGATCATTAGCCGTCTAACCATATACAATTCAATTGCAGTATTTTACCAACTAATAACCTTCCATTCAAGTATGAGGACTCATATAAATATAGCAACAATAAGACAGTATGGCAGTTCTAATTATAACAATTTTATAGCAGCAGTGAAGGTTACCAATGTAAGGTGTATAAGAGTTTTAGTTTTGCATTCAATGTAAACCACACCACTCCAAACCTTGAACACTATTCTCAGCAATATAGGACAGCCACCAAATGTATGTTCTAGACTTGTAGCTATGCAAATAATTTAAATTTTCATACTTTATTTACCTCTCCTAAACAATATCAACATCCAACTAATATTTAACCTTTGATTCAGTTCGGTGTTTACTGTGGTTGCAGGTAGGGAGGGCTGTCAAAGTTTGACAGTTTGCAGTTTATTGCAGATTGTAGGCAACAGGTGGAAGTTTGTTGATATAGGGCTGATACAAACTTGTTTTCAAAATGGTAACAACCAACATAGATTCCTCCCAAATAGAATACCTGGTGGCCCTTTAAAGAAAAAACATGGCATGGATTTATCTTGGAACCTAAGAGAATTGGGTTTTCGAGTCCACAGAGCACCAGTTATTGTATTATAATTAACACAATAGCCACTTACCTAAACTATTAAAAACATTCACAGTCTAGCTTTGAACTTTCAATTCATGGGAATTTTGACATGATGCCCAAAAGGAATGAACAAAACTAGAAATAAACCCACATTTTGTAGACATTCCAACTAGATAAATATCGACAAAATTATATGAATCAAATCCATATTTTATAGTGAGGATATGAAATCGCTTACCCTGATCATAAGCCATGATGTTTGCACAAATCAGAAGCACTGCCGAGAAATTAAAATCATTCAGCCTCATCCCCATCATCAACGCTTTCCAATGCATATTGAGAGCCTCTTCATCTTTCCCATTCAGAGCATACCCTACAATCATATATCTCCATAAAACCACCACATTCCATTAAGGCATATTGTCAAACACTTTCCTTGCATCCTCAAGAACAAGAGGAACAAGAACAACAAACATGTTATCCCCACATCCTTTAAGCAATGCAATGAGTAAGAACAACACCGTGCAGTGATAAATTATGCCCCAAAGGTGAAATGAAAACAAGCAAACATAGGCATGGAAACATTAACATATCTCATTCCCTTCTTCCTTTTCCTCGATAACTATTGGTTTTATTTCTCACATTGAATTTCCCAAGTTCACTTGGATAGCTCGTGCTTCATGCTTGCAAAGATATTTGAGCCATTTCATCTCCACCACATCCACAACAATGAAAAAAACCATGAATAAAATAAAAACAAAATAGGTAATCAACAAAAACATAGAAGGAAACAAACCTGAAGTTCTAAACATTGCTGCCATTCTAGAGGTAGGGAAGGTGGTTCTAGAAGCATGGGCTCACATGTGAAGGGAATGGATGATACACTAATAGGAAAATTCTTTTTCCCACCCTTCCTGTAAAAAAAACATCATAACCTGTTCCACATCCTTTAGTGAAAATTCAAAACCGAAAACCCCCAAATGGGAGCTAGAGCAGATCCTGCGTGGGTGTTTTTGAATGCTAACAAGCTAGTGCGTGGGTGTTTTTGAATTCTACGTTTTTTTGTTTGTTTATTTGCATATTTTATATTTTGTTGCATTTTAAATTAATTATAGTTAAACAACTCTATGTTTTTAATTTAGTGTAGCTTAATTTAATTTAATTTAATTTAAATAGGATTTTGTCATAATTTGTATTGGTTGCATTACTTATAGTGAGATCCTATACATAATTCCCTTCAAGGACGAACATGATGATGATGACGAGGAAGATGACGGAGATGATGGTGATGACGACAAAAATGGCGATGATCATCAGCATCATCATCCTTGTCATCGTCATCACCATCATCTTCGTTGTCTTCATCAATATCATCATCATCATCTTCATAATCATCATCATTGTCGTTTTCATCATCGTCATCATATTCCTTATCATCATCATCGTAATCATCATCAACATCTTCGTTATCACCATCATCATCTTGATCATCATCATCATATTCATCAACATCATCATTAACATATTTATCTTCATCATCATATTCATCATCAACATCATCGTCATCCAATTCATCAGCATCTCCATTATCATGATCATCATCTTCATCATCATCATCATCATCATTTTCATTATCATCATCATCATATTCATCGTCATCATCATCATCTTCTTCATCATCTCAATTTTAGGGAGAGATCAGTGAATGAAGACGTCTACATGATAGGGGGAGCATCCAGTTGAGTGAAAAATTAAGGATTTCTCCTAACACCCATTCCAAGGAATAATGTGACAATTCAATATGATTCGAGGAAGTAAAAACAAATTACAACATTTTGGGCCCTATGAATCCTCTTGTTCTTAGATTTGTGCACATGAAGAATAAAGACTTATGGACCTAGTCTGGTGTCTTAAAAGAGGAAGATCCAAACTGAGCAGTTTGGTAGTTCCATAAAGTGCATTCTTTATAGGAGTGAATAATCACTCAACCATTCTATTATAATGTTGGTGAATCTCAAAAAAAATTAGTGAAGACCAAGGTAAAGATATTGTCATCACGTATTCATCATCATCATCATCTTCATCAACATATTCATCATCATCACCATCACCATCACCATCATCTTCATCTTCATCATCATCATCATCATCATCCCAATCATCATCATGATAATCATCTTCAGCATCCTCATCCTAGTCATCATCATCATCCTCATAATCATCCTCATCATGTTCATCATCTTCATCACCACCACCACCACCACCATCATCATCATCATCATCATCATCATCACATCATCATCAACATCTTCTTCATCATCATCATCATCCTTGTCATGCTCATCCTCCTCCTCCTCCTCATCCTCATCCTCATCATAATGATCATGATCATCATCTTCATCATCATCATCATTTTTGTCATCATCATCCTCATCCTAGTCATCATCATCATCATTGTCATCTTCATGATGATGATGATGATGATGATGATGATGAAGATCATGATCTTGATGATGATGATGATGATGATGATGATGATGATGATGATGAAGATGATCATGATGATGAACGATGAAGATGATTATGACGCTGAAGACGATGATAATGATGATGCTGATGATGACAACAATGAAGATGATGACATTGATGGCGATGACGATGATGATGACAATGATGATGATGATAATGATAATGATGAAGATGATGATGAAGACAATGATGTTATAGCGGATTTCACCACACTAGGTGAATCACACATGGTATGGCCTTCCCCTATCCCGCTGCAGACTCATTATTCCCTATGGACCATTTATTTTCTTTTGATGTATCATTGACCATCCCTAAAAACATTAGAAAAATGATATACGCGGCCTTTTCCCCGATAACCGCGTACATACGTGGATATTCTCTCTATAGTCGCATACATCGGGATGTGTGCATAATCCAAAACTGTTGGACCATTCCTTGCCTTGAATCCGACTCATATGACTCCTGGCCTTCCATATGCCTTGAGATCGCACGGATTCGACCTTTCAGTATCGCTTTGGAAAGCTATATAAGGAACCATTGAGACATTGAAAGAATAAGAGAGAATTGAGAGTACCGAAACTATAGTCCATTGTTGCCAGAACTATACTTGAGTCTGCATCCCTTTGTCCCTTTGGAGCACTGTTGTGTTCTTCCCAAGCTTTCCTTTGTCAGTGAGTTTGCTATCGGAGTGATGGAGGATTGAGGTGGTGGAGGCCCAAGTGGGGGATTCAGTTTCTCCGGTTCGCAGACATGCCGTCAGAGGTTGTCACTTGTAATCTCTGATTCATATTAATAGAAATATATTTTCCTGTCCAGTAATGTGTATTTGAATGAATGTTGCATCCATTGGAATATGTCAAATGCTTATACATTATTGATTATATATGCTAGAATATATCTAACACCATGAAATATAGTATGCTTGTATTGTTTACTTGTTGTTGAGGACGTGCTATAACAATTCAAGCTGAAGATTGGAAAGCTCAACGGGGATCTACTTCAACCGTATGGAATAAGGTACGAGGTTCGATCCTTTAGTGTTAGATGTTTTTATTTCCATTGCATATTGCGAAAGATTGATTTCTGGAGTCTAGCTGTCGAGTCATGTCACCTTCGAACAGAGCACTGTATATCACATCCATTGGTTGGGTTATAGTTTGACTTTAGGAGCTGTACTCGTTATCTGAGTTTTATCTCCACCGACTGGTTAAGCTTCCAGTCCCTATGGAGCCTCTATTGATGCCTCCTGCGTCATAGAGATGTCCCAGTTTGTATATCGAGTCTATGCTGCCTTCATTCAGTCACCATACGCTGTTATGCTCTTGTTCGAAGGAAGTTGAAACCTGAGTCGGCCATTCCTCAGTTATCTTGACTTTGCATGTCGGCCATTCCCGGTACAGTTACTGGTCTGTGCACCTTATGATCGAGTTCTTCCATATTATACAGCCTTGCTGAGTACCTCGTGTTGGATGATGGGGGATGCCTTAATGCCCTCCTTCTAGAGGATTTGATCCCATTGAATTTAGATCATTTATTCTGGGATTGGAATCTAGAGTCCTTTTGAGTGCCTTGATACTTGCAGTCATCAGTGGCAGGTTCTCTCGCCATCGACAATTCCAGCCACTATGAAGATCTTGATCTATTATATATCTTCAGCCATTTTGGAGATCATGGTCCTTTGCATATCTTCATCATGGAGATTCTGATCTATGTATATTGTACGTGGCGATGACCACATATGTTCTATCATGTTTCATGCCTATTCACGGCCATTGTACTCTTATGTATCCGGGGCTGCTCTATGTACTTGCAGTTATATGCAGAGTTGTATTATGGTATTATGCTGATTGGGTGGCTGGTCTTCCATTTGGGTACCTTCATCACTTCACTTTTGGGATGGACTTATAATGTATTTCGGCCATCGTATAACCCCTCTGATCTCATACATTAGGGGGCATCTGTTATAGCGGATTTCACCACACTAGGTGAATCACACATGGTATGGCCTTCCCCTATCCCGCTGCAGACTCATTATTCCCTATGGACCATTTATTGTCTTTTGATGTATCATTGACCATCCCTAAAAACATTAGAAAAATGATATACGCGGCCTTTTCCCCGATAACCGCGTACATACGCGGATATTCCCTCTATAGTCGCGTACATCGGGATGTGTGCATAATCCAAAACTGTTGGACCGTTCCTTGCCTTGAATCCGACTCATATGACTCCTGGCCTTCCATATGCCTTGAGATCGCACGGATTCGACCTTTCAGTATCACTTTGGAAAGTTATATAAGGAACCATTGAGACATTGAAAGCATAAGAGAGAATTGAGAGTACCGAAACTATAGTCCATTGTTGCCAGAACTATACTTGAGTCTGCATCCCTTTGTCCCTTTGGAGCACTGTTGTGTTCTTCCCAAGATTTCCTTTGTCAGTGAGCTTTCTATCGGAGTGATGGAGGATTGAGGTGGTGGAGGCCCAAGTGGGGGATTCAGTTTCTCCGATTCGCAGACTTGCCGTCAGAGGTTGTCACTTGTAATCTCTGATTCATATTAATAGAAATATCTTTTCCTGTCCAATAATGTGTATTTGAATGAATGTTGCATACATTGGAATATGTCAAATGCTTATACATTATTGATTATATATGCTAGAATAGATCTAACACCATGAAATATAGTATGCTTGTATTGTTTACTTGTTGTTGAGGACGTGCTATAACAATTCAAGCTGAAGATTGGAAAGCTCAACGGGGATCTACTTCAACCGTTCGGAATAAGGTACGAGGTTCGATCCTTTAGTGTTAGATGTTTTTATTTCTATTGCATATTGGGAAAGATTGATTTCTGGAGTCTAGCTGTCTGTTGTGGTACCCCAAGCCATAGGAATTTATCTCCGTAACAAATGATTATCAACATGATGATGATGATGAAGATGAAGATGATGATGATGTTGACGATGATGAAGACGTTGATCTTCATGATGATGATGATGATGATGATGATGATCTTGATGATGATGGTGATGATGATGATGATGATGCAGATAGTGATGTTGATGTTGATGATGATGATTATGATGATGGTGACGATGATGACGATGAAGATGATGATGATGGAGATGACGACGACGATGATGATGATGATGATGATGATGATGATGATGAAGATGGTAATGTTGATGTTGATGATGATGGTGATGACAATGAAGATGATGATGATGAAGATGACGATGACGATGATGATCAAGATGGTGATTTTGATGATGATGATGATGGTGATGTTGATGATGATGAAGATGATGATGACGACAATGATGATGATGATGATGATGATGAAGATGAAGATGGTGATGTTAATTATGATGATGATGATGACGATGAGGATGATGATGATGATGACGACGACGACGACAACGACGATGATGAAAATGAAGAAGATGATGATAATGATGATGATGATGAAGGCCCGACCTTTCCTTCTTGGGAGGAGAAAAAAAGTATGGGAATCCACCTCCTATTTGTTTTGTTTCACTATGAGGGAAACACATCATAGAAAAGGATTTTAGGGTTACAAGAATAGCAAAAATTGTCCCAAAAAACTCTGCTACAACCTTTGTTATTGGTAGCATAGGTTATAAAGGATATTCAACATAACTGAAAAATTCTAGGTATCGAGAGGTTGTATTGGAGGTTTTATTTTCCGATGCTTTACAATATATAATTTGCACTGGTACATGTGTTTTATAATATATGTAGTGATGCATATATATGCAGTGTTTTATTCAATATTTTCAATGTATTAGTGTGTATATTGTAATGTTGGTGCATCAATGCATACATTATTTGATATAGGAACTAGTAAGTATAACATAAAAAATCAACGATGCATACTTTTTATTGTAAGCGCATCAGAGCATATTTTTTATTATACATGAATGGATGCATCTAAAATGCATAAATTGAGATTGTGCATAATTGATATTAGAAACACATTGGTGCATATATCATGTAAAGAGAATCGATGTGTATATGTCCTAAAAAAAACATCGATTCATACATTATATAAAAGAGCACTAATGGGTAGAATACTTTGTTATCTTAGTTTAAGGAAATGTAAAAGATACACCAACTAGTTGAAATAATAGAATGTGTATGGTTTACTAATGAACTATTCCACACTGCAGATATGGAAATGTTATTTATTATTTTTACAAATTTTCAATTCCTCATTAGAAAATCATTTTTTTATGATAATATTTTTTTCTTTTACTTATTTGTTGCAATTTGATATAAGAGCCAATTAAAATTTTGTTCATTGTAACCATGAAAATCATTCATATAATTAAATTTGAATTAATTATCTACAAATCATATATTTTTAAAGTAATATTTATTTTTATTTCTTAATTATTGTGCTTGGATAAGCACGTTCATTACACCGTTTTTCATAGTCACAATGTACATCATTCATATATTTAATCAATAATGTAAAATTGTGTGACATTAGAGAATACGATAGATGAAGAACCCATTTTATTATATAAGAATAAGAAACCAAAAATCGGGACATCATACAAGTCCATGATAATCAAAATGTCATTTTTACATTATTACAGTTATTGATAACTTACAATTAGTTATATAATATATGATACAAGTTGAATGTGATTGTCGTTGATGTCAAAGGAGTTCGGTGAATGACAAAAGGATAACCAAAGACATGATGGTAGGGTAAACTCAGCGAAAGACAAAGGAAGTAATGACATGGAAAGTATGATGTTGCAGAATGTATGGTCAGGATGGAAATACACATAACAGTGTTCTGGTGCTATCAGGAAGTCATTGTTGTAATCTGACGTCATTCTAGAAAAATAAGGCAAATTTGTGAAACTTTGAAAATTGACTAAGTATGAAAAGGTAGTAAAAAATACTCTAAGAGAATGCCCGCCATAATTCATGGTTTGAATAGAATTCCTACACCAGAATATCAAGCTATAGCTTGTTGAATTATAGCCATGATCTCAGTTTTCCTTAATATTTTCTGAGGAGAAAGTTAAGTCTACCAAAATAGGGTTTCAAGATAAACCTTGGAGAAATTCTTGGACATGGCTAAGTGTTGGAAAACTGGTCTATGTGGCCTTTGATCCATGACATTTGATAAATTTATTTTCACAAGGACATCACTTGGAGGTAATTTCCATACGACCTCTCAAAATCATGTTCTCAACACTTAGGCAATTTTCTTGTGTTTCTCAATATGCAAAATAGTATTTTTCCTACTTTTGGAAGATTGATATTTTGAATATGTGACCATTGTAAGTCAACCTAAAAGTATGGTTGGATATCAATTTCAACAAAGAATAAATCCATGCCAATTTATGAACCTATTGACATACACCCAACATCTGGCAGGCATTTGAAAGTGGTCTTTGAAACTGCTTATTGGCACTTAGACAAATTTCTTCAAACCCTAAGTCACCAAGGTGATTTTATTTTTTTCATCAAACTTGGAGAGTGAGAAAAACACAGTGCGAGGAATATCATACTTACTCAACCATGCCAAACTTCTATCTTGCAACCTCATCATCTAACCTTGGCGGGCATTTTACTGGGATAGTGCAAATGAAGGTGAGATGTGGGTGAGATGCACTTTTGGCAGATTGATATCTTCCTCATCATAGAATATTTGGGAAATATGAAACCATGGTTGGATGAACCAACATAAATAATAGATCCTATCACTTTCGTATAATTTTTTTCATCATCCTATGAGAGGTGGCATGCATTTCCTTGAGGCCACTTAGGCAGATTTTACCAATAATTCCATACTTAGACAATTTGTCCAAAACCTAAGGTGGATTTTTCATTTCACCCAAAACCTAAACTAATGCTACTAGATGATGTATTACACCTTACTGAGCAAACCTATGCTTATTTCACTCCCAGATTCGTCTTCAGTTTCCCTAGTCGAGCATTTTACTGAACTTTGGTGTAAGACTGTTTGAAACCCGGTAGAAGGAGCAAGTCGATAAGTCGACTTAAAGAAGGACCGACTTAGTCAATCAACCAACTAAGTCGATGGGCCAACTTAGTCGATCAGCCGACTAAGTCGGTCGGCCGACTAAACTAAAAGATTAGGTGGGCTATCTGAAAAGTTGTGTCGGTTCACCGAACCGACAGGTAGTTATTTTGTAACCATCTGTAAATTGTATATATTAGGCTGTTGAGCCAAAAGAGAACCCAATTTAGTTCTCTACCTTGTATGAACTCATTGTATTAATTTAATCTGTTTTATCTTATATGTTCTTGTCTCTTGTCTCTGTTCTATATTTATATATGTTTTAGTATGTATTATTGGTAACCTTATGTGATCTGTGAGATTACAACATTGATCCTATTTCCATTGTTGAGGTTTGTGTGCAGAAAAGACCAACCATCTGTCTTCACATCCCGCCACAGTAAAAATCTTGGAAACGAAACATACAAATTTTGTACCTCATTAGAGGAAATTTAAACTCAAAATGGGCCTTTTAACTTTTATTCAAATTCCATGTCATCATGTGTTAGCCAATTAAATTGCTTTAAATTTGAAATACC
>LPNX011229909.1:19049-64484 GCA_001517045.1 Pseudotsuga menziesii
GCATGCCGAGTGGGTACTCGTTGGATGCGGAATTTAATTCCGCATCCAATGAGCTCTCCTGATCAAAATTTGAGTAAAAACACAGGGAGATATGTCAAAAATACAAACAAGAAGTAGTTTTTTCTTTTCTTCCTCCAAAATTAATAAATATTATTTTGTTATTTTAACTATTATTTTATTAGTTCATTTTAGGAGGCCCATTTTGAGTTGAAATTTCCTCTAATGCCTTGTTTCTTCGAGACGAAGAAACGTTTTGTTTGTGGGGGAGATGTAGAAGGAGCAATTCGATAAGTCGACTTGAACAAGGACCGACTTAGTCGATCAACTGACTAAGTCGATGGGAAGACCTAGTCAATCATC
Organism: Pseudotsuga menziesii; assembly: GCA_001517045.1. Classification (NCBI taxonomy): domain Eukaryota; kingdom Viridiplantae; phylum Streptophyta; class Pinopsida; order Pinales; family Pinaceae; genus Pseudotsuga; species Pseudotsuga menziesii. Next base: position 19,410 of record LPNX011229909.1, read on the forward strand.
CGACTAAGTCGGTCGACCAACTAAACTAAAATATTAGGTCAGCTATCTAAAAAGTCGTGTCAGTTCACCGAACCGACAGGTAGTTATTTTGTAACCATCTGTAAATTGTATATATTAGGCTGTTGAGCCAAACGAGAACCCAGTTCAGTTCTCTGCCTTGTATGAACTCATTATATTAATTTAATCTGTTTTATCTTATCGGTTCTTGTCTCTTGTCTCTGTTCTATATTTATATATGTTTTAGTATGTATTATTGGTAAGCTTATGTGATTTGTGAGATTACAACAAACCCTATTTTGGCTGATCCATATCTTCTTCTTCAAAGAGTTTTTCTAAGAAACAGATCCATGGTAAGATAGATATTTCAACAAACTATGGGATGGAAGGTCATGGCAGGCATTTTTTTCTTCTTATGCATTATGGTGGTCATTTTCATAAGGCAACTGCTTTAGGGTATTTTTTCAACACTTAGTCAAAATCCCCAAATTATCATACCGTTACCAACTACTACCAAGCCCATGCAATCAGAGAAAGGGAAATAACATTTTGCATCTCCCCTCACCTCTAATGCCGCTCTAAACTAAGCAAGGCTCGTTTCATTTTCATTCATAGTGAAAAATCCTTGTGGGGACAAGTAATTGTTTGGGCCTACACCATACCAAAGAATAACTTGTCAAATACATTAGATATAAGTATATTTATAAATGCAGTTTATTATATACCAATTTACATAAAGAAAAACATGAAGACTGTGATGAATAGGATTTTCATTGATGACAACATTAATGACAATCATTTTGGAAAAATATGGTAATTTGGTGAAAAACAGGAAAATGACCAAGTATGGGGAAATTAGTAAAAATTTCCTTAGGGAAATGAACTCCATTATTTATAGGAGAATATAAATGCCCGCACCACATGGGGGTCCTGTAGATTGTTGTTTTTCCTACCTGACCATGTCTTCAATTTGTCCTAAAAGTTCCTGAGGGAGAAGTTATGGACCTGCTAAATTAAGGATTTGTGCCAGAGGAAGCAAAAATGGCTAAGTAGCCTCACAAAGATGCCCGCCCTAAATTATGGGTTAGAGTAAATTCCCACAGCATATGGGGGTCTTGTAGTGTATTGGTTTGTCTACCTGACCATGGTATTATTTATCCTTAAGTACGTCTGAAGAAATAGTTGAATCTGAAAAAGTCCTGAAAATGACTAGTTGTTGGAAAACTGGCTTAGATAGCCTTAAGAAAATGGCTGCCAAAAATTGTGTGTCGAAGAAAATTTCCGCACCATATGCGGGTCTTGCATATTGATATTTGGAATACTTGACCATGTCCTCATATTGTCTTAGAAGTAGCCGAGGAATACGTTATGAACTTACCAAAACAATGTTTTAGGTAGATTGGACCAGACTAAGAAAATTGTCCAAGCGTTGGAAAAAATGGCTCATGTGGCCTTGGGAAAATGCCAGCCGTACCTTATAGGTGTATGATAAAAATTATCTAAATCTATCATTCTACATCTTTTTGAAGAGGCTATATCACCATGGTCTCAGTTCTCAAAGAATATGTTTGATGACAAATATAATGGTTTGCCAAAAAAGAGTTTCAGGTTGTTTTGCACTATTCCAGTACTGGCAAAATTGCCTCAACAGCCTCACGAAAATGCTCGCCCTATCTCATAGGATGATAAGAAAAATAATATGAAAGTTTTAGGCTATAGCTTGTTGATGGGTTCATCTAACCATGGTTTTATTTATCCTATGGAGTGTTTTATGACAAAGATATAAATCTGCCAAAAGGAAGAAAAATATTATTTTGCATTTTAAGAACACAAGAAAATTGGTTGTGTTAGATTCAGGGAATTGAAAAGGAATTTTGAAATGCCCGCAAGGAGGGGTTATTTTGATGATAAAATTCATCAGGTAGCATATTCATGTTCCTTGGTTAACTGACTATCCAACCGTACCTTCATATTGTCTTATGATGGTCTCAAATGCAAAATATCAATCTGCCAAAAATAAGAAAAATAATATTTTCCATAGTGAGAACAAAAGAAAATTGATCAAGTGTTAAAAACAGGAGTTTGAGAGGTCAGTTGGAAATGTCTGCCAAGGGCTATCTTTGTGCAAGTAAATTTATCAAATTTCATGGATCCCTTCTTTGTTAAGTTGTCCATCTACGAATGACTTCAGGTCTCCATAGAGTGTTCACACATGTGAAATAGGAGTCTGCCAAAATGGGAATAAAAATGTGTTGATGTTCAAAAGAGGTTGAGAAGCTATTTTGAAATGCTTTCCAGAGGTTGTGTGTGTGTCAAAAAATTTATCTTGTGATATATTATTTTTCATTCATGAAATGGATATCTATCCATGCTTGTAGGTTTCCTTATGGTGACCACATGAGGGAGAAATCAATCTGCCAAAGTAGAAGAAAATTTGTTTTTACAAGTTAAAAACAATTTTGTCCAAGTGTTAAATTAAACAATTTGGAAGCCTATTTTCAAATGATCTCAAGATAATGCATGTGTATAAAAAATTTCAAAAGGTGACATGGATCTGATCCTTGTTGAGGTGGCTATCCATCCATACTTTCAGTTTGCATTATGATGTTCATATATGCAAAAGATGGACCTGCAAAATTAGTGAAAAATAATAAACAAAGTTTATTAAATAAGAAGCTACAAGAATGTATTTAGAAAAATAAACATAAATTTAATAAAAAGAATTAAGACATAGTTTTGAAGAGACACATCTTACTATTGGAGAGATGCAATGTTTAGAAGAAGTTTTAATTGATTATTTCATTAAAACAATAAATAACAAACAGAGATTCGAAGAGGTGTCTAAGCATGATGACATGGCAAGGTGTAATTGGAACAAGACATGAAGGACATAGATGACTAGGGACATGCATAATGACATTGACAAGCATGAAACATCTAGAGAGTCAAATGACCAATTCTGTGGTCATTTGAATATGATTTGGGCAAGACAAAGATGTTGGTGCAAAGATGGCAAGGAGATGGTGACATGACAATAGAGAAGCAAAGTTGACAATGGATATGGCCGCGGGCATGATAAGATTTGTAGAAAAAGTTGAAATTGAGTTGAATCCTTAGCTCACTGATTCATTCCCCCCTCTCAGTGAGAATTGTGTCTAACAAACTGAAGTTTTCATTGATGCCAACAAGTGTGGTGCAATGGCCTTTGATTTACTCACAAGGAGACCTTGATAGTTTGGGCATTGGAACACTAGTTGGCCCAATTGGTCCAAATGAAAGTTCTCCTTCTATTGTGAAAAGTAATTAAGACTGTGTCAACGGTCAGTAGCTTAGTGGAGCATTGGGTCTATAAAAAAAATGAATTGGCTAGAGTCATTGTTAAATGGACCCTCTTATTGCAATTACATTGGTTTAAATAAAAGGAGGGAGTTGCAGGGTTGTGAAATTAGTTCGTAAGGTACATGATTCAAAGAATACAACTATTATTTTGAGCCTCAATGTTAGTTTGTATCCCCCCAAAAAGGATGCATGCTTACCTTTTATGAATTTAAGGCCAGATGATTATTGCAGAGTATGACTGGTCTCTCTAGTTTTGGATATGGTTGATAAAGAAATCTGATCTCAATCCGTGCTCAATCAATCACCAAGAACCTTGTCACAACTATAGAAAATGTGCTAAGTGATACAACTTGGCATGCTCCCGCAAAGGAGCTGTAAACTGGATTTCAATTTGATTTCACTCTCTGACATATTTTAATCAATGGACCACTGGCAATATAAAACGTAAAATTATCTATGCTGACATCGTATAGGTAACTAGGTTGTAGTAGTAGAGATAGTTACAATGAGGTAGTCAGTTTCATGGAAATTACTATTTATCCATGGCGACATCATATATGAACAAGTGTAAACGTCTCTATGCAAAATATAAGGGCACATGGATGGCCTAAGGTAGGGGTATAGGCAGCTTCTATCATATACATAAAATATTATACCACACATAGCCAGTTAGACCCAAAACTAAGAAAAAAGATGCAACAGCTAGGGAAAAAAATCAAATCTATTTTATTATTATTGAGGGTTTCCATTTCAATATTTAGCTTTATGACTGGGCAGAAGATAGAAGCAAGATTTTGCTTTGACATTTAACGCCAACTTCATGCTTGCTGGCTTGAATATGAACCGAGGGAGGGCTAGAATTCACTTCTCACCCATAACAAGTTTACTCTGTTATGTAAATAGCGAGATCTTCTTAGTTATATGTGGACAAAAATGCATGAGTTGACCCGCGTGTAAACAACCAAGAGCCGTTGAAAGATGGCATTGGTTTGGAGGGTGTGGAAAGCTAGCCATATATCGTCGATATAGAGATGAAAATTCGTCGAAAATTAAAATACGTTGATATTTCCACGGTTTTTGTGCCATGATTAAAAAAAATGAAGTATTAATCCATGAATGTTAAAAACATGGAAATATTTCGTGGAAAAATCTGCACAAATGTATTAGTGTGAGAATTAAACATGCGAGTTAGTTACTCAAGGTGCATTGAGAATAAATCATGTGAGGAGTGTTGTGAACTAGACATGTAAGAAACCTAATTAAGATGGTTTGTCTGTGTTAAGAATCATACATGTGAACTATATAATTATATGTGTTTAGAATCAAACATGTAATCTATCTAATCAAAATGTGCCAAAAATTAAAATTGCGTTTACATCAAACTTGCAGGGAAACTAATTAGGCTACACAAAGTCAAAATTATGAGCTAGCAAAACAAATCTAAGTGATAGGTAAGTAGGTTGTGATAAGGATCAAACTTGTGAACTAGGTAATCAGGGAGCGTTGCAAGTAGAACCCATGAGGAAAAAATCTAGTTGTGTTGAAATTAATAAATCAAGTTTCATTGATAATGAAATATGTAAGTTATCCAATTAGGATGTCTTGATAATCAAACTTGTGGGATAACAAATAAATGTGTGTTACAAATTGAAATGATGAGTGGAAAAATAAAGGAACATTAAGGATTGGACCTAAGGGCCAACTACGGAGGATTTATTATTGCACCCTAAAGTATGACAGGATTTGTTTTCACTTCAACTTTCACTTTAGTGTGGTCATCTTCTTCAATGTGTTCACATTTAGCATACTCTCCAAAATATTTGTTAGATATCCTACACAATTGTTTGTTTGACTTAGTAGAACTTTTGCATATCTATTATCCTTTGTTGTTTAATTATCTAAGTCACATTGAAAATGTGTAGTAGTTAGACAAGTAGGAAAATTTAAGTGTGGTTGGAAATCCAATGAAACTATCACTTAGCCATAAAGGAATAATTTTTTATTTTTTGGCGAGTTGCAATTTGCTTATTTTAGAATATTAGGGACACATGTCCTAATAAATTGAAAGGTTAAAATTATACCATGACACAAAATAATTATCTATCATCTTCTTCCATTGTACTTATGCATAATTGAGGTGGGTGCTCCATCCACAAGGCCACATGGTTTAAAAATTTGACCTACTCTTGAAACTTTTATAGGTTTTCACACTGTTAATATTTTGTGTTTGAAAAATTGTCATTTGCATATTCTCAAGGTAACAAAATGTATTGTGTTTAGTACATCAAACATAATTCTAGGAGGGAAATTTTAATGGACCTATCCATTTGGGAAACAAAGGTACCATTTTTTTGTTATGAGTTGTACTTTACTTTCTAGAATAGTAGGAACATGGGTATTGAATTCCACCAAAGTTTTAAAAACTCACCATGCATATAAATAGTGATACGTTGGTACCTAATTGTCTACATGTGCATAAATAAGATTACCAAATTACCACCATACATAGGATTTCAATTTGGGTTTCAATTTTTGAATTTGATCTATTATCGTGACTTTCACAAGTTGTCACATTATTTAAATTTTATGTTCAAAAAATAAGCAATTGAGAAATCTTTAGGGAATCATAATAAACAAAGGTTGGCACATCTACCATTATTAAATAATAAAAAGATCCACATCATTGTGTATTTGGGAAACATAGGCCCCATTTTTATTTTTTCATGAGTTACAAATCACTATTTAGAGTAGTTTAGGGACACAAGCATCAAATTATCTAGGGGTGAAAATGCATATACTGAATAAAAAAGAGATATGCTATCACCTGCAGTTTTACTTATGGATCACCATGATTTCCATACCTACCACCAATCCACATGGTTTCAATTTATGAATCTAACATACTTTATTCAAGGTAGATTTATGTCATTTTCAGCGTGATATCAACACTGTAGACAAATGTTCTGGTGTCAAGTTTTTTGTTTTCTTGACTCGTAATTATTTTGGATCACATATGAGAAGAGTATCTATGATAGGAGGAATTTAACACAAGATTTCACAAGAATTTAGTAACAATTTGACCCTTATATTGGATAGATTTACCTCTACATTGTATTCCAATGTTTATCATGTCCTCTACCAACACTTATAGCTACAATATTCAAGGGCTCGAGAGATATCCTATTTGTCAACAAATATAAATAAAAGGAAATATGGTACCTATAATCATTATGGGTCATCCAATTGAGTGGAGTTGTCACTTCCATGGAACACTGACCTTGTTCCACGTTTTTATGAACCTAAATCACCTAAGGATTTCTTTATTTATATTGTCAATTTAGGAGAATGGCATTACTTAAGGTTATAGTGAGAGTTTAGAGGGAATATTCCTTACTTGGTCCCTAGCCTTTCCACTAGTTCTTAACACTACACCAAGGATTCAAACCATGTAGCAACTCTTTATCCTTGAAATAGTGAAAATTGCTTCCATACTACAACCATTTCCTTCAGTGATTATATATCACTTCATAACATTAAGAAGGTGGTATCCTACTCACATATTAAATTAGGGAAGTATACTCACATATTTAAGGTATCTTACTCACATATTGAATGATGAATGATTTAGGGCATTATACTAAGATTTTGGAGGCATCAGTTCCTCTTAGCATTTCTTTGACGCTACCAAACTCAATATCCCTTGACCACTATCGAACTTAGTCTCTCTTGGTCACTACCAAAATCTCCTAGTTTCTCTGATGATGACTTAAAATGCATCACAACTAGTACTCAAATGCAAATGAAATCGATCATGGCAGATGTATGTATTCTTTGTCCTTTTTGTTTTTTTATTTGTTTATTTTTTTAGTTTTATTTATTATTTTGTAATTTTATATATGTAATTTTTATTTATTATTTATAATTTTATATTTGTAATTTTTTGTTGGGTATGATTGTCATTGATGTCAAATAAGTTCATTAATAACCAAGTAAAAGGATAGCAAGTCGATCGTCACTATATTTAGTTGAAAGTGCCAAAGGTTGGTGTCGATCTATTGTATTATGGTCGAGTATATTTAAATTAATGGTCGACTTCTTGTTGACCTATTTTCTACTATTGTTAGTCAAAGTTGATCACTTTTCTTCCATTGTTAGTCGAATCGTAGTTGGAGTCAAAATCTAAATTACCAGTCATAACCAGACTCACGAGTGAGAGTCACAAAAAAGTCAGTGTCATATTCTGAAAGTTAGAGTCAGAGTTTGACATTGGAATTAGAAATTTTGAGTCGACAGAGTCTAGTTCGACATTGAATCAGCAGGTTGGAATCATAGTTCGACATCAGAATTGACAGAGTTCAGTTCGACGTCAAAATTGACAAAATCAAAATGATGGAATCAGAAATGTTGTGATATACAATGTATTCGTAAGGTTGATTCTCAAAATTAGAATCAATCAGTTAGACTCAGAATTGAACATATCAACATATTATAAATCAAAGAATAAAATAGGTAAAAAAAAACATTTCTAAGTTGAGATTATAAAGTAGAATATTTCATAATAATATGGTTAAACTAGAAGGATTAACAGATAAGGTAATTCTAAAATAATTTTATTTGTTAAAGGTCATGATGAAGAGTTATGACTATTAGGTACAGAGGCATGATTGAGGGTATATAAAAAAAGCTCTAATCATTCAAAAAAAGTGTCTTTGTATACACTAATTGCAAATCATCAAGTGTACAGAAAACATAGAACACGTAATCATATAAATGTGTTTAGGAGAAGTAAAGAAAGGAAACAAAATCATGTGGGAAGTTTCAGCTTCCTTTCGGTTGTTGCTGGTAAATAGGGTGTCGGTGCATCCTTCAGTTGTAGCTAAAAATATTGGTTGTTGCAGCATCCAACCAGTTGGTTCTTTCAAAATACTTGTAAATATTATTTTTCAATAATAGAAAGTGTTTCTGGTCACCATGGGTCAACAAGGAAAAATTACCTCCAAGGTTCCACTATTCAATGGTGAGGATTATGTGTTCTGGAGTTTTAGGATGAGAAGTCATTTAATGTCTATTGGAATTGATGTTTGGTTATCTATACAAACATGGTATATATATCCAAAATATTCTCCCTCGGATCTTGAAGGAATAAAACTATTTGGGTACAATGCAAAAGTTGTTAATGCAAACTTGGTTGGACTAAACAGAACATTTTTTTCCAAAGTAATGCACTGCAAAACAACGAAGGATATTTGGGACAAGTTCCAAACCATCGATGAGGGAGATACCAAGGTAAAAAGGGCCAAACTCCAGACATTTAAAGCTCAATTTGAAAGTCTAAAAGTGAATGAAGAAGAGAACATATCAAAATACTTTGAGAGAATAGAAAAAATTGTTAATGTAATTCAAGGGATAGGAGAAGAATTGGAAGAAATTGAAATATTTGAAAAAGTACTAAGATCAATTCCAATGAGTTACAATCCTATGATTTCCACCCTAGAATATAGAGACATAGTGACAATATTACCATGAATGAACTATATGGGATCCTCGTAGCTTATGAGATGATGATTGGGCAAGATAACTCTCATAAGAAGGAAGAAAATTTCAAGGAATCTAAAGTAGCCAATAAATTAAAAACAAAGATTCAATTAGAATACTCTGATGATGAAGAATAACTTCTTGTTAAAAATATTAACAAAGGTACAGGTAAGTAAAAAGGGAAATTACCCTTAAAATGATTCAACTGTGGGATAATTGGTCACTTTTCTTTCAAATTCCCTTATCCCAAATATGAATTCAATGATGAGTGGATTGAAGACTTCAATAAAAACAAATGGGAATATAGGAGGATAAATGAAAAGAATATATTTTACTCAATAGATGATATCTTCTCATATGAGTCTAGTGAAGATGAAGTGGACGTTCTATTCATGGGAATAGAGAGAAAAAAATCTAAAAAGGAATCAGAAGGAGTGGTATACCTTGAAGCATAACTCATAACTCTTGAAGAATTAAGGAAGTGTAAAATCATTTTCAAACAATTAAAAACCAAAGTGATAGAGGTTAAAAATATTCTAGAACAACAACTCAAGAACAAAGAGAAAGAACTAGAGAAATAGAAGGATGAATTAGTCTTACCTAGAAACAATATTAATGAATAATCCTTTCAATAAAAAATTATGATCATCTCAAAAAATCTAGATGGCATCCTAAGTTTCCAAATATCATCTAGTAATAAAACTAGATTGGGTTATGACAAAGGAATCGATTCAGAACAATCCTCTCCCACAATAAAGATTGAAACAAAAAGCATTACATTGATGTACTCAAAGACCTAGTCGAAAAGGGACATAGTAAACAAATTCAATCTTTTCAAAATAAAAGGAGGACAAATAAAATGGAAACAAGACCAGTGAAAAAAAAATCTGCAACCCTTTTTGGGTAATTGTTATGTCTATAAAAATTTTGGGCGTAAATAATTTGCTTGTTGGATAAACCAAAAACATAATTAGAAATATCCCTACAAGGAAGACAATTCTAGTGATCCTCCAAAAGGAAGAATTCAGAAATCCTTTACAACTTTACAGAGGTATGAAAAAGAATGTTACAAATGTGGTAACTTGGGGCATATAGCTAGAAATTGTAAACTATTGACTCCTATTGAAAAAGGAGCCACAAATAGAGACAAGGAGCAAAGAAAGGCTTGAAAAAGAATAGAAAATGTGAAAGAAATAAGTTCAATAGCTCTATGTGCCACATAAAAAAAAAATATGGCATGTGGGTAGTGGATGTTCAAAGCATATGACAGGATACCCAAGTAAGTTCATCATCCTAAAAAATATCAAAAGGGAAAATTTACCTTTGGAGGTAATCTATCATATAAAAGAATCGAGAAAGGTATAATGGCTGCTAGAAATAAGGTTAAATCAAAAAAGGTTTTGCAAGTAGAAAACTTAAAATCTAATCTCATAAGTGTGAGTCAAACTTGTGATCAAGGGCCCACTTTCATAATTGACTCCAAGAAGTGTGAAATCATAAACAAAAATCTAGGAAAACGTATTGGGAATACTATGAGCAATCCAAGCAATGTATACATCCTATAAAATTAAGAACAATCTTACATGAGTCGAATTGATGAAAGTATGTTGTCGCATAGAAGGGCGTGGCACTTAAATTTTGAAAATCTTGTAAAAATAAGTAATAAGGGAGCTATAATAAACTTCCCAAATATCATAAAAACTCCTAGTATGTTTGTAGATATTGTCTTCATGGGAAACAAACAAAATCAAGTTTCAAGTTCAAAGAGCATACAACATCACAACCATTGGAAATAATTCACACTGAACTCTATGCTCCTACAAGGAATAAAATCATGCAAGGTGAGAGTTACTTCATGTTATTCATTGATGATCATACAAGGATGACTTGGGTGGCATTTCTCAAAGAAAAATCAAAATCCTTTAGGAAGGTTAAATCCTATAAAGCACTAGTTGAGAATCAAATAAATATGAAAATTGAATGTATAAGGTTAGACAACGGTGGAGAGTTTATTTCAAATGAACTCAATGATTTTTGTGAAACTCATGGAATAAAAAGATAGTTTTCAACCCCAAAAATGCATCAACAAATTGGAGTAGTAGAGATTAAGAACAAGACAGTTCAAGAAGCAGCTAGAACCATGCTTAGTGAAGCTAAACTTCCTGAAAACTACTGGAGAGAAGAAATATGCACAACTATTTATATATAGAATAGACTACAACTCATATTAAGTAGTGACAAAACACCCTATGAGCTATGGTTTGGCAGACCAAAATTAGTTAAGTACTTTAGAGTATCTGGAAGTAAGATGTGCTACATAAAGAGGGATGATGGTAATATTAGGAAATATGACTCCAGGATAGATGAAGGAATATTTCTTGGATATTTGTACACCAAAACAGAACACAGCTATTACAATATAACATCACACAAGATCATAGAAAGAGAAAGTGTAATTTTTTATGACACTAAACTAAGAAAAATTAAAGTTCAAGAAAATGAGGATGATGAAGAAACTGATGAAGATTCTCAAAAGGTGTATTTTTTAAAGAAAGAGAAAGATGAAGATTCTTAAAAGGATTCTATAAAATAAGAGGAAGGAGATGAATATTCTTAAAAGAAGGAGGATTTAGGAAAAAAGGAATAAAGTGAAGATGAATACTCTCCTAGATCTGGTACAAAAAATCCATCTAGAAGAATTTAAAAGAATCATCCTGAAGCTCAAATAATAGGTGTTAAAGATGCAAGAGTTATTACAAGAACGAGACTAATGTTTCAAGAACAAGAATTAATCTTGTTGGTTGAGCCAATTTTGTTTGCAGAGGCTAGCAAAAATAATGATTGGATCAACACCATTAATGATGAGTTAGACCAAAGAGATAAAAATGAAACTTGGGAACTTGTCCCAAGACCAAAAGGCATGAACATTATTGGTAACAAATGGATTTTAAAAACAAAGTTTAATGAGGATGGTCAAGTCATAAGAAACAAATATAGACTATTATGCAAGGGATATGCTCAAATAGAAGCTATTGAGTTGGAAGAAACTTTTGCACCTTTTCCAAGACTTGAATCCATTAAAATGTTTTTAGCATTTGCATGCTATAAAAAATTCAAAGTATACCAAATTAATGTAAAATATGTGTTCCTTAATGGAGAACTTAAATAATAAGTATATGTTGAACAACTTGAAGGTTTTCTATTATAAAAAATAGATATTATGTTTGCAAACTAAAAAAGGCACTCTATGGCCTCAAACAAGCTACAAGAGCATGGTTCTCAAAACTGGACAAGTACTTGAAGAAAAAAGGTTAGAAAAGACAGCCACTGATAGTAATATATACATAAAGTTTGAAATAGAAACATGATAATTGTTGTTTTTTACGTAGATGATATCATATTTGGAAGTGATCTGCAGGTTCTTAGTGTAAAGTTTTCTTCAGAAATGAAAAAGAAGTTTGAAATGTCAATGCTGGTTGAACTGGAATTATTCCTTGGCTTACAAGTATCTCAAAAATAAAATGGGGTCTTCATCTCTCAAACCAAATATATCAAATACATGTTGAAATTTTTTTTAAATGGAAGACTCAAAACGAGTTAGTACTCCTATGGTCACAAGATGTAAATTAAACAAGAATGATGAGTATTTGGAAGTAGATAATACCATGGATAGTTAAATGATTGGTAGTTTTCTATATCTAAAAAATACAATACCATATGTGATGTAGTATGTGGGCTTGGTCTCCAAATTCCAATCATCCCCCAAAGAAACACATGTGGCAGTAGTAAAAAGAATCCTTAGATATATGAAAGGAACTATGGAGTGTGGTTTATGGTATCCAAAAGGAAATGATTTATTTCTGAAGGCGTTTACTTATGCAAATTGGGAAGGAAGTATTGATGATAAAAATAGTACCATTGGAGAAACATTTGACTTAGGAAATCGCTTAGTATCATGGCTAATAAAAAAAGGTCCTCCTTTTCACTTTCGACAACAAAATATGAGTATATTTTTGTTACATCATGTTGTACTAAATTCATTTGGATGAAACAAACATTATAATATCTACTTGTGAAATATGATGATCCAATTGTGATACAATGTGACAACATGAGTTCCATAAACATATCCGAAAATCCAGTTATGCACTCCAAGACCAAGAACACTAAAATAAAGTATAATTTTTGTAAGAGAACAAGTGTCACAAAATGTTGTCAAACTGGAGTATGTTTGTAATGTCCCAATTCAAAAATTCCCAACAAAGGAAAAAATTTTGAAAAGTTTTCTTGACTAGCTTTGACTATGGGGGATTCAAATGGATCAAGTGTGTTTTGAATTTGATAGGGAATTGTGTGGGAATTATTAGGAATCTTCAATATAATCTCTTATGGTTTTATTAAATTTCATAGAAATTGGCAACTTGATTTGGTCATGAAGGGAAAAAAGGAAAAATTACTAGAAATATATGGTGTAATTCCCCGTAGGGTGTGGGAAAAAATGGCTCTCCAAATCCTAAAAACCCTCCCAAATTTTAGAAAAAATTATGGGGAATGTAAATTTACTTCATTTAATGCAATTATATGTGGTTAAGAGTTCTGAAACAGAGGATTAAATCTTCATATTCAAATGGATAATTTCAATGATATTTGTTGAAGGGAAATGACACAATAAAACTCAACTCCGACTCATAAATGGTGCATATAATGGTTCATAAAGGAAAAGGATGAATATATACCATTAAAAACTTCTCAATATCTCACTAACAACATATACCATTGACTTAAGTAACAATATACATTAGAGGCACAATCTCCATTGAAAGGGAAAATCATCACATAGAAATTAGTCACAAGAAAGCTTCAAAATGTTGATATTTGCATATGTTTTTGTTATGATTTAGACTTATAGAGCATGTGAAAATTATATTACAGAACCATACATAAGATATTGGGAATCAAATGAACTCAATGGGGAGAAACCACCATTCACACTAGTCCGCCTTCATAGAAAAATATGGTAATGTGGAACTAAAAATTGAGAGAATGGGAGGAGAGATGGGTGAAGAACAGAATCAGCCTCCTATATGAAATTAAAAAAATATGTTAATATCCAAATGATATTTTTGAGTGGAATATACCATGGAAAACTTGGATGAGAATCTCACTCTCTCGAAATAGGCTCACTACCAGGGTAAGTGTGCACTCACCATGCAAAGGAAAAGCTAATGCTCTCCAAATGCCAAAAGAAAACTCACAAATGATAAAAATCCATTTCCATTCCTCATGAAATATTTTTGTAAATATTCTAATTTCCTCCAAGGTAGAATTAATTCCCATAGTCTTCCTCCACCTCATTCTTGATGTTTAGTAACCTCCATACCACTTGGTCTTCCCCTCAACCCTTCATCTTCCACCCAGATGGAATGGATGCAACCTAGTCCCTAATGATACCTATTGGTGGATATTTTTATTCCTGACATGTCAAGTTTTCATATGTCTGCAATCAGGTCTGACTTATCTTATAATCTTCCATCATTGTTTTCATAAAGCATAGGGAATCTATCTCCACATGGCACCTAGTTTCTTCCTGGAATCTTCATACTCTATGGGGAGTTAATCCTACTCACCCATTTGAATCCTTGGGCTCATGATATGTGATTTTATTCCTCTTCATCTTCCAATAACATTCCATCTCTCACAATTTCTAATTTTGGGTTAAGTCATGACATGTGTAAGGAAGCATCTAGCCACCCAAGGCCCCCATGGACCTCCAAATGTCCTTATGAAGCAATGTCACTTTATTTTATACATATTTATTATTTGTATGACCCAATTTAATGTGTAAATGATAAAATAAGGTTGTCTTTGTCCCATAGCTACATTATTTGAATTTTTAATGCCTCCTCCCCCAACCTAGGGAACTAGTAGGTGGGTGTACATTGTCAAATAGTAGACCTATTAGAATGGGGAAATGATAATGTTGATACAAAGGAAAAAATTGCAAACATATTCACTACCAATGAATCGAGTTTCCTTTTCCTATCTCATATAAAATATGGGGGTTATCCCTCTTCCTTGGGAGAAAACGGGAAACTATTTTATGTCTCAAAAGGTGGATACAATCGACATGGGAGAAATGATGATAAGTGGAGTTTGATATTCTTTTTCATTGATGTCAAAGGGGGGGAAATTAGAGAGTGTTTGTCATAAATGACAAAGAGGGAGAATTTTGGGTATGATTTTCATTAATGTCAAAGAAGTTCATTAATAAAAAAGGAAAAGGATAGAAAGTCGGTTGTCATCATATTTAGTCAAAAGTGTCAAAGGTTGGTGTTGATCTATTGTATTATGGTCAAGCCTTTGTAAATCAATGGTCAACTTCTTGTCAACCATTACTAGTTGAATCACAGTTGAATTTGGAATCTAAATGGTCGGTCAGAACCATAGTCATGAGTCAAAGTCGAAGACAGGTTGAAGTCACATTCGAAAACTCAGAGTTAGAGTTCAACATTGGAATTAGCAAGGCGGAGTTGAAAAAATTATAGTTCGACATTGAATCAAAAATATGGAATCATAGTTCAACATCGGAATTGATAAATCAATGGATTTCAGCAAGTTGAATTCAATAGAGTCTAGTTCGACATCAGAATCTATAATTTAGAATCAACGGAGTTAAGGTTGACATCAGAATTGACAAAATTGAAACGATGTAATCTAAAATGTTGGAAAGAATAGTGTATTCTTAAGGTTGATTCTCAACATCAGAATCAATCATATAGACTCAGAATTGAAAATATCGACATATTGTAAATCAAAGAATAAAATAGGTCGGAATGTAACATGTCTGAGTCGATATTATGAAGTAGAATATTTCATAATCATATGGTTAAACTCCCAGGATTAATAGAGGAGGTAATTCTAAAATAGTTTTATTTGTTAAGGGTCATGATGAAGAGTTGTTACTATTAGGTAAAGAGGAATGATTGAGGGTATATAAACAAATCATAAAGTGTACTGAAAACATAGAACACATAATCATCTAAAGGTGGTTGAGAGAAGTAAGGTAAGGAAACAAAAGCTCGTATGAAGTCGTATATTCCTTCCAGTCATTGCTGGTATACATGGTGTCAGTGCATCGTTCAGTGGTAGATAAAAGTCTTGGGTGTTGCAGCATACAACAAATTGGTGCTTGCAAAATACTTGTAAATATAATTTTGTATCAATAGAAAGTGTTTTTGGTTTTCCTATTTGGTTTCCACGATAAAATTATGTGTTTTGTTTCTATTGTGTTTTTGTTTTTAAATAAGGTCATAAAAATTAAATAAATATCTAAATAATTATTTATCCCCCTTCTCAATATTACTTGATTTTCCAACAAGTTTTGTCATTTATTATTTATTATTTAAATATGTGTGTGTGTGTGTGTGTGTGTGTGTAATTTTTTCATATATATAATATATAAACATATATTTCTATACATAAATTGAAAAATAATTTTTTATATAAAAATAAATAAATAATATTTGATTTAAAAATAAAATTTGATAAAGAAAAAAAATAAAAAATTTAATGTCAATGTTAGTGATGATGTCATCAATGACAATGATGATGGCGATGTTAGTGGTGGTAATGATGGAAACGTTAGTGATGAGAAAAATTATGATGATGTTTATAACTAAATCATCATCATTGATGTTGTCATCATGACCATCATTGTCATCATAGAGATGATGATGACGATCGTCATCATCATCATTAGCATAAGAAACAACAAGATCATCTTCATCATTAGTAGAATTATCATTTTCATCACCATACTCATCATAATCATCGTCATCATCAATATGATCACTGTCAACATCATCAACATCATGATTGTTTTCATCATCGTCATTATCATCGTCATCATTATTCATCATCGCAATCATCATAAAAAATAGCATTGTCATCATTGTCATCATCATCATCATCATCATCATCATTGTCATCATCGTCGTCATCATCATCACCATCATCATCTCTATCATCATCATTGCCATCATTTTTGTCATCACCATCATCATCATCATGAACATCATCTTCATCATAAGCATCATCGTCATCGCCATTGTTATTTTCATCATATCCAACATCGTATCCATAGAGATGATAATCATTATCATTATTATCATCATCTTCACAAAAAAAAACGTCATCATTATCACCATCCCCATCATAATCATTATCATCACTGTCATCAACAACATCATCATGTTAGCAATATCATCATCATCACTATTCATCATCACATTAACCATAAAAATCATAATCATCATCATCATTACCACCACCACCATCCTAATCATTATCATCATCATGATAATCATTGTCATTGTCATCATCGATAACACTATCATTATTATCATCGTAAGAATCATTGCCATTGTCACCATCGTCGTTTTCATCATGGTCATTATCATTCTCATGGAGAGAACAACATCATAACCATAATCATCACTATCATTGTCATCACGACCACCATCGTCATCATAGAGATGAAGCATTATTTTCCAATATTAAAATATCCTACAAAGTAAAAATTGTATTCATAATGAAAAAATGAAAATTAGTGATCTTAATTAGTCTAATGATACCAAGTTGTTAGAAATATTTTCTGACACCAACATACTTGACTAAATAACACACTGAAAAATAAATAGGTGTTATCGTCCAAGAGCTTCCAGGATCATAATCCATAGGATACTTGAACTACAATATTCATCCATAATGTGCGAGCCAATATCTTAAGATCGTTTATCTCACGGGGCATTAAATGGTGGGGGTTCCAAACAACTAATGAGTTCATATCCATTGATTCAAGTTCCACCTACATCTATGCAAAATGATTTCATTGTCTTGTGTACATTCCAGCAATGAGACTACAATTGGAAAGGTTAAACTATATATCCTAGAGAGTAAACAACATGACTTTTTTCTTGATATGTTTAAAAATGGAAAAGGGATAATACACATTTCAAAGTGATTAGATTCTGACAATTATGCAAGATTTTCAAAACGTATATGCTTTACCACCTAATCAAGGGACACAAATGGAACTATGTTGTGTTAACAAGGTTGCATGCATCAAATAATATGCACTTAATGAATAAATTACACATCTTTATCATAAAATGAATCATGGCATGACTATTCATCCCTCCCCTTTTCTTTATTCAAAATTTGATGTTATTAACTACTAGTTCTATAAAATTATATGGATGGAATTTAGTTATAGTAAAGGGTCTACAATCCAAAGTCACTTTTTGAAAAAGTTATGAGATAGTCAGTGATTGATTTTGGGAGCAGGTAAGCAAAACATAACACTAGCCACTTTTTTTATTATTAACATCCTCTTAGAATTTAACATGACGAGGAAGAATCCGGTCAAAACATGATTTGTTTCTTGTCTAGTAGAGAGTATATATTTGTTCTTTAAACGATATTTCAGCCAATCGTCTCACTGATTAGTCTCTATAAAAAATTTCCCTTAAGATCCACCAAATGTAGTTATAGAGGAGGTTTCACATATAATGTCTCAAATTCCTTAGTGACCCAAATCTTCATGTCAAATATCTCTAACCACTCTACCTATAAATTATCTACCCATGCCTACCTATTATCTAATCCCAACATATAAATAAACCTAATTTAATTATGCAAGTTTACAAGAAGAATCATTGGATGTTATAATTAGAATTTAGGGTGCATAACCCCAACCTAACCATAGATTTAGGCCATTAATTCCTCTCCTAAATTTATAGGGGATCATTCTTCATGAAAAACAGTATTTAACTATGCATGGTTATACTAGACACATGCACTGATCATATGGGAGGGTTTCTAGACTCAAACATGGCTCGCATAAACATTTTTCCAATAAAACAACACACCTATAGAATAATTTCAACATTGGCCCCATTGAGTACATGAATGGGGCCAATATTGAAATTTTTTCTACTTGTGCTTGAATGGATTGAAATTTGGCATGGTTAGACTAGAAGAATGCAATGATCATATGGGAGGATTTCTAGACTCAAACATTGCTCCCACAAACAACTTTCCAATCAAACAACAAACCTATAGAATAATTTCAATGTTGGCCCCATTTAGTACATAGTATTGAATTTTTTTCTAGTTGTGCTTGAATGGATTGAAATTTGGCATGGTTAGACTAGAAGCATGCAATGATCATATGGGAGGATTTTTAGACTCAAACATTGCTCTCACAAATAACTTTCCAATCAAACAACAAACCTATAGAATAATTTCAATGTTGGCCCCATTTAGTACATGAATGGGGCCAACGTTGAAATTTTTTCTAGTTGTGCTTGCATGGACTTAAATTTGGCATGGTTAGACTAGACACATGCATTGATCATATGGTAGGGTTTCCAGACTCATACGATGATGATGATGATGATAGCATTGATGATGATGGCAATGAGGATGATGATAATGATGATGATGACAATGACGATAAGGATGAGGATTATGACAATGTCGATGATAATGATGATGAGGATAATGAAGAAGACAATGATGGGTATGATGATTATGATGATGATGATAACAATGATAATGATTATGACAATGAGAATGATGATGATGATAATGGTGACAATGATGATAATAATGATGTTGATGAGGATGATGATGACAATGATGAAGAATACAATGATCAATATGATGATGATGATGATGATGATGATGATGAAAATGAGGATGATGACTGATGAATATGATGATGATGATGATGATGATGATGATGATGATGATGATGAAAATGAGGATGATGACTGATGAATATGATAATGATGATGATGATGATGATGATGATGATGACGATGATAACAATTTTGATGATGATGATGATGATGATGATGATAGTGATGATGATGATTATGATGATGATGATGATTATGATGATGAGGATGATTCTAATGATGATAATAATGATGAGAATGATGAAAATGAGGATGATGATGATGAGGATGATGACAATGTCAGCGATAATGATTTGTTTTAACCAATGAAACCACAGCTTCCCATGGTATTCCATGACCATATTGTTCACATCGTTAAATCCATAATCAAGATTGTTTGCGATGTATAAATGAAGTGCATCCCACTCATGACCAACTGCTTGATGAAAATAAAATTACAATTAAGTACAAATTTATATTCACTTAACATGGTATTAACTTTTAATTGATGCATATTGAATGATTAAAAATGAAATAAGTATGATATATACATAAAAATCAATAGTCGAATGTACCATAATTAATCTCAACTAGATAATAATTACCTTTGACCTTCCTTGATCTACCTTTCCACTTTGAGTACTCCCCTTCGAAATTGTTATTGGATTTTGGATGACAAATGCAACCTAAATTTGTCTTTGATGCTAATTTAGGAAGGTATTCAATAATATACATCATGTCCTAGTATACCATATTTCCCTCCACCATAGAACCTTGAGGATGTGCTCATTATCTAACCAAACCCTTAAAAAATTCCAAGTGCCTCTCAACCATCCACATGGACCTTGAGTGTACAATTCCACACCACTCTCCTCAACTTGGTGTATGAGGTAGTGTTCTTGGGAATTGAAAATTGTTGAATGTAGATGCTTTTTTATTTCACAAATGAGATGAGGAATTTCTCTCATCCAATATTTTATATGTTTTGTATGGATTTCTTTAGATGACAACCATATACAAGTGATACAAACAAATCATGAGATTTAACCATTATATTACATAACAATTATAAAAAGAAATATCAAATATAAGTTCTACAATGAATAAAAAAACAATTTATACATGCAAAATATCACTACTTACCTCATGTATTTTCCAAGATCATATATAAATTGTTTGACATTGTTTTCAAAGTTGTCTGAGAGAGAGAGGTAGAAAATATCGTAACAATATAAAAATTATTTCGTTAATTTTTACAAAAATTAGACATTAAATACCAACAATGTGCACTAGAATAAAAAAATAAAACTATATATACCATATTAATGATGTTGACGAAGATACACTAATCATGTATTTTCACACCACAAAATCACCTTTCTTGGTTATGATATTCTTCATGCACAAACAAAATCCAGTGGGAAATTTAATTTTTTGTATGACTTCTTTTACAACATTCCTTTGTTGCTCTGTTAACAACCATGGAAGTGAATTTTTATTATTTTGGCCTCAGTTTCTTTGTAATCGAATGGAATATTTCATTACATGATTGGATTTTTGAATGTCATTGCAAAATTTGACAATTTTTTCTTTATCACTCCTTCCATCCAATCTTCACCAAAAATTTTCATCCACATTCTTTCTAATATGCATTGTGTCAAACAAGTGAGAAATTTGTAGGTGCTCATAGTAGGGAAACCTACTTAACTGCTTAGGATAACTTTTCATTCCTTGTGGAAGAACATTAATGCCTTCATGATCACGTTGACCATCATGAATCATTGTTTATAAAGAATTTACAGAAATCAATGTCAATTACAGTAAACAATACACAATAAAAAAATTCATTTTATATTAGATGATATATAGACAATTTGATCTACACGTATCTTGGTGATTTCTATTATATTGCAACCTCCATAGGTGAGGTATCATCTTTGCATTTTTAATACAGTCTCTTGCTTCCCATTAAATATATTTTTTCCAGTAGTTCGATACCTATGATTCTTAGAGAATAAGTGCCTATACTCATCAAATACCTCCTTTCCTAAACCTTTTGAATGTCAAAATTTGATCTTAGGACCACAAACTAGATGGATTAACTATCGGTTGTTTGTTTAAAGACCTACATAAATAGATAGATTAACTATGTCAATTATAATTATATAAATGAATGGATTATTAAAAAAAACATGCATGCATAATATATCAACTTCCTAAAATTAAATACTATTAAAGTGGAAATTATAATTAAATACCGAAAAAATGGGTTAAACGTGGGGCATCATGTACTATCCATACAAGCATTGCATGGAATTGAAATTTCCTTTGTTGTATTGGTACAAATACATCATACATAGTGATGGCATTCCATAGCTTTAGTAACTCATCAATAAGAGGCTCGATATATATCTTCATATCTTTAACTTAGTACTTACCTGATTGCATTGAACATATAAAATATATAATTGTTACAACCATTAAATATATAAATAATGCACAAGTGTAAAAAAAAATGCAACAAAATACAACAAATGAGATGCCACTACATTAAAAAAAGATGTTGTAGAAACATACCCATATAATCATTTCCAACATTATGTGCTCCATATTTATTGAGAATCATGGAGGAATGTTATTGTTGATAAAAAAAATAGGCCACGCCGAGTAAATAGATCCCATGTCTGCAAATGGATTGACATCATCCGTTTCCAAAGAAAGCCTATTTCTATGAGGTTCTTCTTTAAAGTGTAGCCATTTTTCCTCCATATCTATAAATGCAGAACCATCTACAGGCATTCAAAGAATGTCATCTTGAATTTTATTATGTGCATTGTAATCCATAAATTATGTTATGTTTTTGCACTTGAACAATCATTGCAAGCATGGAATAATGGGAATATAACAAAGAACCTTATGAGGAACCTTTTTTGTTACTTGATATGTTCGATATCTATTGATATGGCATTATGTACATTTTGTTTCAAATTCCTGTTGTTTATAATATATAATATGGTCCTCGGGGCATGCATCAATTACTTTATATTGCATTCCAATTTCTTTCATGATGACAGATAAATATTGATATGCGCGAGATAAAATATTTGACAATGATAACAAAAATTCAGCTATCAAGCTACAACAAATTAAAGTAAAAACTAGTTAATATAATATATAAATAATAATAATGAAACATGTTTCATCCATGTTAATTTTACTTCTGAATTAACAATAAAATTATTAAAGGAAAAATGATAACCTTTATCATGATCATATATATATGTGATGAAATATATTACATACTAGAACATTTGTGTGACTAATGTGTTTTAAATATCGTTCATAACCTTCAAGTTCATTATGAACAATATAGAAGAGAGACTATTTGTGTTAGAGCCTTCATAAAGAGGTTCATATTCCTTTGCAAGAGGAGGTAATTCATGAACATCATCAAATTCATCATTTTAATTATCATTAGAGTCATCATCCATTCTAAAATTGAATGTATCATGGATCAATGTATCTGTACTATCATCTTCAACTATTCTATCAGTATGATCATACACGTAAATATAATGATTAACTTGTTCTTCATTATCCATAGCTCCATGTTCCACCGGTACTTGTTCTGAAAGGACATCCTTTGAGCAATATGCCGTAGGAGGTATTTCCTTTATAATTACATGAAACCATCAAGAGATATTAGTTAATAAAAGAAATATTAAAATGATACATACATTTACAAAAATGATAAATATAAAGACATATATAATGAAAAATTTACAAATGGACGATATTCGTGTCCCCCCTTAGCATGTCCTTATTCCCTACAATGTCTTTTGGTTGTTGTGATATTTATTCTTCTCCTTTTAAAGCCCATGCATTGACTACATGGACAATAGAATTTCCCATCACCCTTTCTTTTCAGTCCATCCCACAATCTAGAAAGAAATTCATGATTTTGATCATTCGGATCAAGAATAATGTTATGTTGTGACATTTTATGATACCAAGCTTGATTGATGATTATCGATTTTAATAAAAATCAGGCTCCACACTTCACTATTTTTAATCATAGTAAGAATTGAAATAATTGTTCCTTTTTGTATGTAAAATAGTATGTGAAAAGATTATAACTTCCACTAACCGTCGCTTGTATAGAAAACAAGTCATTCAGATATCCGATGATAGTAACATAGTTACCATTGTAACTTGGATCTGTCCAATATTCAAGGAATTTAATGTTATGACCATTGTAGTTGGATATTCAACGGGTGCCAGAATTTCAACTATAGAAGTCAAAATCCGACTACCTGAGTCGGATATTTGATGGTCGTCGGAAATTCAACATCCACTTAGGTAAATTTAAAAAAAAACCCTAATTACAAAAGTGAAATTTGACAACAAGGTCAATTTTGTTGGATTGTGTCATATTTTATCATCGGATTTTAGGTTCAAATCCTGTTGTGAATTAGTACATGAATACATATCCTCGTTGGTGTAATTCTCTCATTGGTATTATTTACATGTAGGTAGGTTGAGGAAGGTAGGAGGCAATGAGACAGTGACAAAATGAAGGTACTCATGCAAATGTTTGATTTGGGTACCACCAAATCAAAATGAGTGAGAAGCACAGGTAGGTACAATAGAATCAAGGGTAAGAATATAGCCCATTTTGTTACCATGACTACCTTTCCCAAAAGAGTTTTCATCTACGAGTACAAAGTAATAATGTTCATGAATTTAATGTCTTTCGTTAGAAAGATATCAACATCTTCAATCACTTAGCCTATATCCTCTTGAATTTTCTCTATTTCAACCTCATCCCATTTATGTTCAACCAGGTTTCCATCTCATCGATAAAATGATGGTTTGGGGTTGAGATGATGTTGTTGTAAAATTCCTTGGCAACTTTGGTTTGTTGTATGGCTCTCAACATGTGATTTTTTCATTGGTGCTTCAGACCTCACTTGGTATGTTTCCTTTTCACCACCATGTTTCCCTAGATCGACTACACTGAGTTGATATCAAAGGGCCACATATTATTGAAATGAAATCTAATATTCCCTTCCATCCAATGACCTAGGATGATTACTAGTTGGATTCCCCTTTCAACACCCAACAACCAAAAGAGTGGTTTGAGTATTCTAATTCCAAGAGGGGTAGAAAATATTACCCTGATTGATAATGGAAAGAACCACTCCATAGGGCCGAAATCATGCAATCCATGCTTATCTCCAGCTCTAAAATGTTGGAATCACACATGAAACAAATCCATTGGGGTCACATAGAGGGGATTAACTTCCATCATTGAGTTCCAACTATGTGTATATGCCTAGTTTCTCTTGTTAGGGAAAAATTTTCTTGATGTCACAGTGCTCCATTGTTTTTAGTTGTGATCGATTGCTTATCTCCATGAGTGGGGGTACCTTCCCCTGTACCATCTAGTTTCACCTCCACTCCAAATGTACTGTCTTCCTTTATGATTTGATGTGGTTAGTAAGAGCTCTCTGATCCTCCTTTTCTACCTAGTGTCAGGAAATATATAAATATTGATATTAATACTTGTATTTTTTTAAATTTGATATTTTTCTAAAACTGTAATTAAAGAAATAAAATTTAATCAACAACATAGTTTATATGGAAAAATGATTATTTATATTAAAATAAGATTTACATATTCAAACAATATAAATTTTATTAACATATATTATTATTATTATTGTAATTTAAAACTTTTAAATAATAAATTTTATATCTACCCATACTTTAATGAATGTTTTTGAAATGATACATTAAACTAAGATAAATGTTACTTGAAAGGTTAATTTAGCTTATTAACATTAAGTGAAGTTAACTTTGATTTATTGAATTTAAAAATAAATAAAAATTTATGATTTTAATTAAAAATTTATTTTTGTATTTAAAAAATTTAACAAAAACCTTCCTAAATCATCATAATTATAATAAATTAATTTAATTATTCTATATTATAATATAATATAATTTATCATTTTACTTGATAAATAAAAAAAATATTGTTTCATAATTAAGACTTACTCAAATTCAATGTTGACTCTCACTTTTATGGACTTACGCCATTTTTATTGTAAAGTTGTCAAACTTCTTCACCATATTTATTTGAGTAAGGGAATTTGTTTTAGTCTCGCTCAATTATGAGAAAGAAAATCAACTAATGTCCATTATAACCTACCTTAAAAAGAAATATGATTAATTGCTGCTATAACAATAACAATAACAATAACAATAACAATACTAATACTAATAATCTACTTTTAAGGTCATGGCCAAGCGAGACACCAATTTGATGTATGAGACCCTCTTGTTTGTGGCACAAGGAACCCCCTCTACGTAGTGATTTAACTGTTAAAGTTTACAAAGGTGTATAGACGCTACCCCCCATGGATTTGAACCTATAACCTCCTAAAAAGAAACACATGCTCTTAACCATTAAGCCCACTATGAAAAAATACCTATAATATGAAAAAAAGAAAGATGCTTTAACTTCTGTTGAGGCCTGGAAAATCGCAAGTGACAACAACAAGGGATTCTCCCCAGTAAATGTTCCCAACTAGCCCTTTACTATTTGGTATGGGGAATTCGTCCGGTTTGCGGTCCATCTACCATAGGTCAAGTAACAAAAATAAAAGGTTTTACCGGTTGCGGCGCGGTCCACCGTGTATAGTTTTGTCTTTTTTATATTAATTATGAGATGCAAGTGCCTATCTAAGAATGCAGATTGATAGAGAATATGAGAAGCAGTCACAATGTGATGCGCAGGTTCTTACCTCTCGTCTTAAACTCTCTCACATCTAAATCACACACATCAAGAAATTAAAACTAACTACCTAACCTATCCCTAAGGAGCAAGATTATCATTCATTAATGAGTAATGTATTTTGTACATGCATTACGAAAAATCACAGATAGTTGATACTTCTTTCAAAACACATGAACATTTAAAGATATTTGAACAACCAGATAACCAATTGTTTATGAACAACATTCATTACTCATAGTAGAAAATTCATAGAATAAACTAGAGAGCATTCATACAAGAACATAGGTTCAAAGAGTTTGAACGATCTCACAGATCATGGACACAAAAATGAAAACAAAATAGTTCATATTCAGCAAATCCATGGCACAACATTTGAAAAGTTCCACAAAGCTTTCTCCACCAAGAAACTTGTAATTTCTTTATGCAAAAAGGAAATAGTTCTTCTTACATCAGATTCTCACAAATCTATCTGGGAAAAAGTCCCCCTCTACATCTATCTCTCCAATACTTATACAAAAAGGCAAAACTCTTGGACTACCCCTTGGTGACCTTTGGGCTACCCTAACTGTTGAATCTCACAATTCTGTCTTTTGTGAGTGCTCATGATTCACAAAAACGTTACATTTCGAATCTAAGATTTAAAAGCACTTTTATGAAAAAGGACCAGCTTGGTAACTAACGAAGTCCTCCCAAGCCTGGGCCTTTGCTGCTATCGATCTATCTGAGATCTCAAACCCTTAATTTCTTCTCCTCTGTTTCTTCATTTTCTTTCTCTTCCTTCCCTGCTACCTCATTTTTTCTGCTTAGTCTTCTAGACATATCTTCTCTACAGCAGCCATCACCCTGTCATGAATCAACCAGTTCTTAGATCACTTAGCGTTCCACAAAGTAACTCAAACTGTATTAAAACATACATATTGTAAAATGAACTATTAAAAATATTAATGCATGAAGAGAAAAATGATAATGCAAAGAAAATCCTGCACTTTCGTATCTTAAACTCAACTAAGTCCACTATCCAAACTAAAACCACAAATCTGAAAAACAAACTCCTTATCCTAATCCTGGATGCATCTGGACCAAATTGACAACTTCTGATGAAAGCATGGAGAAATATAGAGTAACCTCCATAAAAAAATAGAGTGAAATCTCACGGAAAGGCGGGAAAAATCCTAAGAAATGGTCCAAAACAAACTTTCATTGGCAAATGAAAAACTAAGGACTGGGTGATTAGCCTGCTAAGGAGCCGCAATGACAAGTAATGCATGGTCTAAAGGTTCCACAAAAAAACAAATCGTCAGCACAATAAAACACTAACTATAGCATCGGAACCTGGAACCACTACAGTATCGGATGACTAGTTCAATGAGGAGCCGTAACAACGGGTGATGAAAAGACTACGGGCTCCACGACCAACTGAGAATATCGACAATCAGAAGCTTGGAGGCCTAGCCGGTACTGCGTCGGCATATGAACCAACTAACTGTCGAAGAGAAAGCACAGTACACAACCGCAGTGGCGGGAGTCACATTGACTATGGCTTCCACAACAATTGAAAAACGTCGACGAAAAATATAACAAACCATCAACGAAAATCAAAACAAACCATATCGGATGGTTAGTCTGCTCCAGAGCCACAATGACAGGAATCAAATAGACTACGGCTTTCGATCAAAGTCATAAACCGCTCCGAGGTCGAAAAGAAAAGATCGTCGCAAGCAAAAGTTTGAAACAATAAAGTGATGTAATCAGCGAAAGAAAAACTAACCATCGGCCTATTCTTTATCAATCCTTCGAAATGGTGGTGATATAGAAGGTTGATGCTCCGATCGCGATAAATTAAAAACGTCGATAGTCCAAAGAAAACAAAACAGGTAAAGGCGCATCGAAAAAAATAAAAACTGGGCATCGGAACATTCATTGTTTAATCTCCACAATGGCGGCCCCAATCTATTGTTCAAAAATACTTTCGACAGCGAAAAGTAAAATTTCAAGTTCAAGTCCAACAAAAGATAGTCTTTCAAACTCCCAAAAATGGCAAACAATTAACCTCAAATCAACCTCATGAGATCCAAAATATGTAGCAAAAGACAACATAGTTAAGCAATTCAAAACAAATCCAAGCAAGACAAAATTTAAAAGGAGGGTCCAAAATTTTTAGAAAATTTGGGAAATAGTTGTAGCTGCAACAATTGGCGACTACCTAGTGAACCCAGATCTCTGGACAATTTCTTCCTTAAGTAACAGAGTATTTAACAATAAAACCAACATGTTGAATTCTTCTAGATGTCTACATTTCCCAAATGGCAACAGTATGTACTTTTAATCATTGATGATAGTCCAATTAGGGAAATGGAAACTAGGATTTCAAAGTCAAGATAACACTTTTGAGGCCAGGAATATGAGTTTCATTTATTACCTCTGTCTTTAGGTATCTTTCATCTTGGACACCACAGGATTGTAACACATGGTAAACAAATATATTCATTTGTTCCTCATTCCCATGCCATTTTGCACTTTTTGTGCTTTGGAATTTTTGTCCTTTCATTCGAGTCCTCCTGCATGCCTTTCTTTCTGAATTTTTTATTCAGGCTCCTCTATCCATAGTGTCCTTTTGTGTGAGAGATGTATTTACTTTTCAGCTCACGGACGGAGAAGAACTTTTGGCAATTTTGTACTCATATGATTCAGTACTTTGTTTTGATACATATTGCTTTCTTAGGAGTTTTTTTACTCTTATTTTCCTTTTGGCTTTCAATTCTTGGCATGGGATCATTTATATATAATATACTATTTACCTTGCTTCCTTTCCATGGGTCTTTTGCTATCACTCCTTTGGACATTTTTAAATGTGAGATGGATGGAGCCTCAAAATAGTATTCCAGACTTTTTGATCCTGATTTATTTTAGAAGGATTAAGTAGGACTTCAATGTGTGCATAGCCATTCAGGAAAAACTGTTAAACTAGAAGAAATTCTTTCAAATAACACAATAGTACATAGTCTTATAATTAAGGATTTTAGTTAATCCAGAATTCTGATGCTCTCCATGCAACCAAAAGCTTGCCTCTTTTCATTGAAATCAATCAAAATCTAAACTAAAACAAAACAGAACTAAAGAAAATCAAAATAAACAACCAAAGCAATTTATTTATGTACAAAACAAAAGCAAAAAACAAAAAATCAGGAAAAATAAGGTTTGAGAACTAAACCATTTACTGGTAAGTTCTCTTCCCACCCCTGTAAATCTTGCAATTTATAGGTTAAGGGGCCAAGTTTTGCTACAATCTGAAAAGGGCCTACCCATAACTGTTGAAACTTCATGTGCTTCCCCTTTTCATCATGTGGGTGATTCCACTTAAGAACTAGGTCTCCCACTTCAAATTCCTTTGTTCTAGATTTGTGCTTATCAAACCACCTTTTCACTACTTCATGCTGTTGCTTAAAATGTTCTTTGGCCCTGGATGTAGACTCTTCCACCTTCAACAGATTATAGATTCTAAGTTGCAAGATTTCATTATCTGTTCCTCTATACTCTTGAGATATTATGGAATATAGTAGAATAATGTTAGGAGGAAGTATAGCCTCTTTTCCATAAACAAGGGTATATGGTGACACAACTAAGGAATTCTTGGGTGTGACCCTATTAGCCCAAAGAGCGTTCGGTAATGCTAAATGCCAACTTCTCTGGTTTTCTATCACAGTCTTTTTTAAGATTCTAATCAGATTCTTGTTTGTAGATTCTACCAAACCATTCCCTTGTGGGTAGTAGTTGGTAGAATAATGCAACTTAATTCCCTTTTCATGAGCGAATGCAGTTAATCTAATGGAAGAAAAATAAGTAGCATTATCGAAAACCAGGGAAATTGGAACCCCAAACCTAGTCATAATATGATCTTGCAAGAAATCCATGATAGTATCTTCATTGAATTTACGTAACGGAATAGCCTCGACCCATCTAGTGAAGTACTCAGTTGCCATCAGGATATATCTGTGCTGCAAGGAAGAGTTTGGTTTTATCTCTCCAATAATATCAATTCCCCATTGCTCAAATGGTTCCGTTATCATCACAGGCTTCAATGGTCCTACTGCTTTGGCTTGTCTTCCCCCACACCTCTGGCAGATATCACACTTTCTAACATGGGCATGAGCATCCTTGAACAGCATGGGCCAGTACTATCCGGCTCTAAGAATCTTGTGGGCTGTTGTATCTCCAAAAAAATGGCCTCCAGCAAGCCTGTCATGTAACTCTGTTATGACCTTTTGTGCATCTTCCTTCTCTAAGCATTTGAGAAGGACTCCATCATAATTCTTCCTAAATAAAATTCCATCAATGATGTGATATGTAGCTGATTTAAGGCACAACGCTCTTTGCTGTTTGGAATTCCAATGTTTTGGCAACAATCCTTCCTGAAGGCAATGAACAAGTTCTCGGTACCAGGAATCTGGAGCTATGAAAAGAGGACATACATCCATCATATGTAATTCAACTTCATTTTCCCAAACGTTTTCCTTATTGTTTTTACCTTCAGCCATTAATCTGCACAATCCTTGCCCTTTAACTATGCAAGTTGGCTTGAATTCAAGGTTATATTCTTGTAACATTGTTACCCAGTTGCCTCTTCTTTCTCCTAATTCTTTTTGCACAAAAAGAGACCTCACAGCTGGGTGTGAAACTATTACCTTTGTCCGGTTCTTAAGTATGTACGGCCTGAATTATTTTACCGCTTTGAAGACTGCATAAGCTTTTTTATCCACAGATGGGTAATTCAATTCAGGCCCCTACAGACCAGTGCTCATAAATGATATGGGGAACTTATCTCCCCCATCTTCCTTCTGGGTAAGCACCGCTGCTAATGAATTGTCAGATGCGAAAGTGTAAAAAATAAAATATTTCTCAAAATTCAGACTTTTGAGAGAGGGTGCATGAGCAATATATGTCTTTATTTTACTGAATTCATTCTTCTCTACATCATTCCACTTGAATTGTACACTTTGTTTCACCATTTGTTGCAAAGGTTTAACAATTTGAGCAAAATCTGACACAAACCTTTGCACGAAATTTATTGTCCCCATAAATGATTGCATGCCTTTTTTGTTATGGGGTAAGGGGATCGGTTTAATAGCTTTGATCCTTTCTGGGTCTATGGAGATACCCTTCTTAGAAACCATGTGTCCTAGCAACTTTCCTTCTATAACAACAAACACACATTTCCTTGGATTCAGTGAGATGTCGTTTTTTCGACAATGCTCGAAAATTTGTTTTAAATGGAATGCATGTTCTTCTCTCTTCTTTGAAAATATCGTTACATCGTCGAGATATACTACAACACTACAACCAATTAGACCACAGAAAGCTGTATCCATATCCCTCTCGAAAGTAGCTCCAACGTTGATGAGTCCAAAGGGCATCCCTCTGTAAGAAAAAGTTCACCATTTTGTTTTGAATGTAGTTTTAATCATGTCTTCTTCACCTACTAACACTTGATTGTAGCTAGAGAATCCATCTAATAACGAAAATAACTCGGAACCCGAAACCATCTGTAATATCTATTTTATGGGCGGGACTGGATAGTTGTCTTTGTCTTTGTCTCCATATTTCTTCCTTACTAGTACCAAATTTGAAACCCATTCTGAGTGTTTGACTTTGAATATAATTTTGGCATCCAATAATTTTTTCACTTCATTCTGAATTAAAGGCTCCAATTTTGGATGCATCTTCCTCAAAGGTTGCTAATAAGGCTTGACTCCCAATCTAATAGGGATGACATGTTATATAATCTTGGTGTCATATGTTTTCAGCTCTTCATATGTCCAAGCAAACACATCTTTGTACTATTTGAAAAAACTGATGAACTTATTTCTTTCACTCGAAGAGCAACATTTTCCCAAATTTACATATTTGGGTTTAACTTCAGTTCCCAAATTTATCAGCTCGAATTGCAAAGACGAGCTATGAGTTTTGACATTTGCTAGTCTTCTAAATTTGTTATTTAAATCAAACATCCGCTCTGAGGTCATGACCCATTTAGGAATGAAGTTATCAAATTTTAACATAGCTTGGTGTTCTTCCTCATCGATAATTGCCCCTTTGAAAGTTTCATCATTCATCAAATATTCCAAGATTTTTTTATCATCATCATAGCCCCGTAGATTAGTAATCATATCTGGAACCGAAGGCCTGAAAAGTAATTCAATAGAACATTTGTTATTTGTAGGTACAAGCCTTGGAGCTGAGGTAGCTAACAAGTCAGCTACTGCATTATTAAGTCTAGGAATAGATACAATATTAAATGCAAAAAAAATTGTCAACAAATCCCACACTTCATTCTGATAAGCTTTTAAATGAGGTGAGATGCAATGTATCTGTTTTCGAATTTGCTTTACAATTATTTCAGAATCCCCATACACTTTTAGATTTTCTACTTTTAATTCAATTGCTTTTCTTAGTCCCTGAACTGATGCTTCATATTTGACCGTGTTATTGGTACATTCAAACTCTAACCTACATGAAAGAAAATGTTTATTTTTCTTTGGATCAATCAGGACACAGCCAGCTCCTGATCCTTCCAAAGTTTTAGATCCATCAAAGAAAAGTGTCCAAAAACTATCTACTTCTACTATACATGAATCAACAACTACATCTGAAACTAAGTCTACTATTTTATAGTAAAATTCATCAGCCCATGAAAACCGAAGGAGATCGGGCTATGTGTCTGATGTACCACTGGCTTCTTCTGCTTGGTAGTTTCCTAGTTCTAGTTCAATAAAGTAATTCCCCAATACAGAATTCACTGGTTCATTTTTACCTTCCAACTGAGTAACATTGTGCTTCATGTGGGGCTCTCTTAATACTTTAATTTGATTGGGGCTTCCCTTATAACGCAACCACAGATGTGACCAATCTGAGGCAAAATATCCAGTTAACTTTGTTGACCAATCCTGACTCAAAACAAGTCCATAAGCTTCAGGTATGTCTGCTACTACGATATCTATAAACTGACATACCTTTTCATTTGAAGATAGTCGAATCAAAACATTCTCCATTTCACCAATTACCTTCACATTTGTTCTGTCTAACTGAATAACCTACCAGGTAGATAGTTTAGGCTGTCCATTTATCTTTTTGCAGACTGAAAGTGGCATAACATTTACTAATGCCCCTGAGTCTACTAAACAGTTGTGCACATTATGGTTGAAAATTTCAAAGGTCAGGAGAAATGGTGGGGTTTTGCATTTAGGCTTACCTCCCACACTTACTTCACCAATTTCTTCTTCTTGGGGTTGATTTTCAGTGGAAAGCTTTTCTTTAGGTATTTCAAGTGCTTTTAACAATATTTCTTTCTGCTGAGGTATATTGCACATTTCAAATAATGAAATATTTTCTTTAGCCCTTTTAATATCATCCACAACATCATACTCCATCTTATGTTCTTCTAGATTCTTTTTTACATTGTCACTTTTCTCTACAACTTGCTTAACAGGCATGTTGATTTGATTAGGATCTTGACTGGTAATGGCAAACTTAGGAATTTTATCAGCTGTGATGTTGTTCTGAAATTTTTTTACATTCTTTTGGAGTCTCTTAATTTTTAGGAGTACTGATCTGTCCTCTTTTATCAAACCTAGACTTCTTGTTGTCACGTTTGTTTCTGATATTTCATCCTGTCTCATAGTATCCTTGTTCTCTGTATCAAAAAGTGAGACACGGTCCCATAAAAGCATGGTATCCTCTTCCCTTTTTTTCTGTGGATATATTGCCCTTTTCTTCCTCATCATCAGCTTCTGTTAGTTTAGAGTCCAATAGCTGATTCATTACTAATGTCATCGAATTGATCCATTGAGGGAAATTTTTTCTAGAATGGGGCTGTTGATGAAAGGTGCAAAAGTTATCCATACCTACCTATGTTAAGTTCATTGATGCAGGACTATGTGGTGAAGGTTTACATTGATTGCTGTCCTCTCTCCTTTTATATTAAGGCTTATATTCTTTCTAATTCTCCTTCTCTGTTTCCAGATCTATCATTCTGTTAGATAGCTTCTGCATCATTTTCAGCATACCTTCAAAATCACGTGACTGTTCCTCCTTAGGATTAGTAAATAATAATGCTTTCTTACCAAAAGTTTTTTCTCCCGACTGCTCAGGATAATCTTCTATGCTTTCTCTTTCATCTTCTACTCTCTCAGCTTCTTCATAAGTTTCTGATAACGTAGGTTTGGATTTCATATTAGCAAACATGGCCAATTCAAGCCCTAAATCTGAAGTATAATATTCAATCAGAACTTTATTAGAGGGCTTATCAGCTGCAGAAAAATTCTTAAGATAAGCGTCAAACCTTTGAGTGAAACTGTGCACATTTTCTTTTCTTTCTTTCTTCAAAGTGCACAACCCTTTCATTAGTGCTGCATGAGTTTTCTGGGATGCATATTTATTTCTGAATATTCTTTCAAAAGTATCCCAGTCTGGGATTGAGTTTGCAGGAAGAGAAAAATACCATGAAGCTGCTGCTCCTTTTAGAGTATGTGGGAATAGTCTACAGACTACATCTTCATGTTCTCTAGCCCTCAGTCCTTCTATGGCCAACTAAAAGCTTTGCAAGTGATCATCTACAAATATATTTTCACTAGAATAAAACTTAGGTAGCATTTTCTCAAAAGCTTGAGGTAAGTCATGCAAAGGGGGTGTTAGTTTTAAAGGTGACCTAGCCTTCCAAGCAGGTGGTGGATTTAGTGGGTTGGGTGGCTGATTTACATTTACGCCTCCCATGAGTCTGGGTGGAGAATGAGGTGGTGAATGAACAAGGGTGTTAACAGGTGAACCATAAGGTGTATTTGGGACCACTTGATTCAAATCCTGAACAACTTCCTGTAATGATGTTTCTACCAGTTCTTCCAAATATCCAACCAACACTAAGTCTTCCAATACAGGATGATCTTTCTTCTTGTATTATCTTCTCGGTAAATCAGGGATAATCAGTAATCCTCCATTCTTCTTCACATAAGCCCTAGTATTTCCTCTCAGATCATTAACAAATTCGTTATCAACAGAATACAAGTGTTCCTTCCATTTCTTTTAAGGAGTTGGATTGGGAAACAAACTGCTTTCTAAACTGTCACCGGTGGAATAATCTCGAGAAAACAAGTTTCCTCAGCCAGCCATGCACTGGCAGCCCTCCTTCTAGCGCCAAAAATGTTGAGGCCTGGAAAATCGTAGGTGACAACAACAAGGGATTCTCCCCAGTAAACGTTCCCAACTAGCCTATTACTGTTTGGTATGGGGAATCCATCTGGTTTGCGGTTCGGCTATCGTAGGTCAAGTAACAAAAATAAAATGTTTTACCGATTTCGTCCTGGTCCACCGTGTTTATTTTTGTGCTTTTTATATTAAGTATGAGATACAAGTGCCTGTCTAAGAATGCAAATTGATAGAGAATACGAGGAGAGGTCACAATGTGATGAGCAGGTTCTTACCTCTCGTCTTAAACTCTCTTGCATCTAAATCACACACAGCAATAAATTAAAACTAACTACCTAAACTATCCCTAAGGAGAAAGATTATCATTCATTAATGAGTAATGTTTTTTGTACATGCATTACGAAAAATCACAGATAGCTGATACTTCTTTGAAAACACATGAACATTTAAAGATATTTGAACAACCAGATAGCCAATTGTTTATGAACAACATTCATTACTCATAGTGGAAAATTCATAGAATAAACTAGAGAGCATTCATACAAGAACATAGGTTCAAAGAGTTAGAACGATCTCACAGTTCATGGACACAAAACTGAAAATGAAATAGTTCACATTTAGCAAATCCATGGCACAACATTTGAAAAGTTCCACAACGCTTTCTCCAATAGGAAACTTGTAATTTCTTTATGCAAAAAGAAATAGTTTTTCTTACATCAGATTCTCACAAATTTGTCTGGGAAAAAGTCCCCCCTACATCTATCTCTCCAATACTTATACAAAAAGGAAAAACTCTTGGACTTCCCCTCAGTGAAATTTGGGCTCCCCTAATCGTTTAATCTCACAATTTTGTCTTTTGTGAGTGCTCATGATTCACACAAATGTTACATTTTGAATCTAAGATTTAAAAACACTTTTACGAAAAAGGACCCGCTTGGTAACTAATGAAGTCCTCCCAAGCCTGGGCCTTTGCTGCGATCGATTTGTCTGAGATATCAAACCCTTATTTTCTTCTCCTCTGTTTCTTCATTTTCTTTCTCTTCCTTCCCTGCTACCTCATTTTTTCTTGTTAGTCATCTAGACATATCTTCTCTGCAGCAGCCATCACCCTATCATGAATCAGCCAGTTCTTAGATCACTTAGCGTTTGACAAAGTAACTGAAACTATATTAAAACATACATATTGTAAAATGAACTATTAAAAATATCAATACATGAAGAGAAATATGATAATGAAGAGAAAATCATGAAGTTTCATATCTTGAACTCAGCTAAGTCCACTGTCCAAACTTAAAACCACAAATCCAAAAAAAAAAACTCCTTATCCTAATCCCAACGGCATCTAGACCAAATCGACAACTTTTGATGAAAGCATGGACAAAGACAGAGTAACCGCCATCAAAAAATAGAGTGAAAGCTCACAGAAAGGTGGGAAAACTCTTACCAGTAGGAATAATCCTAAGCAATGGTGCAAAACAAACTTTCATCGACGAACAAAAAAGTAAGGATTGGGCGATTAGCTTGCTAAGGAGCCGCAACGGTGGGTGATGTATGGTCTAAGGGTTCTGCGACAAAACAAATCGTCATCGCAATAAAACACTAACTGCAACATCGAAACCCGGAACCACTACAGTATCGGACGACTAGTTCAATGAGGAGCCGTAACAGAAGGTGACAAAAAGACAATCGGCTCCACGACCACTGAGAATATCAGTGATTGGAAGCTCAGGGGTCTAGCTGGTACTACGTCGACATATGAACCAACTAACTGTTGGAGAGAAAGTGTACTGCACAACCGCAATGGCAGGAGTCACATTGACTATGGCTTCCACAACAATTGAAAAACGTCAACAAAAAATAGAACAAACCATCATCGAAAATCAGAACAAACCATGTCGGATGGTTAGTCCGCTCCGGAGCCGCAATGACAGGAATCAAATAGACTACAAATTTCAATCAAAGTCATAAACCACTCCGAGATCGAAAATAAAATATTATCGCAAGCAAAATTTTGAAACAATAAAGTGACGTAATCGGCGAAAGAAAAACTAACCATCGGCCCATTCTTTATCTGTCCTCTGAAACGACAGCGATATAGAAGGCTGATGCTCCGATCGCGATAAAATAAAAACGCCGATAGTCCAAAGAAAACAAAATAGGTAAAGGAGCATCGGCGAAAATAAAAACTGGGCATCGAAACATTCATTGTTTAATCTCTGCAATGGCAGCTGCGTAGAGAAATGCGGCCCCGATCTACTGTTCAAAAGACTTCCGACAGCGAAAAATAAAATTTCAAGTTCAAGTCCAACAAAAGATAGTCATTCAAACTCCTGAAAATGGCAAACAATTAACCCGAATTCAACCTTAGGAGATCCAAAATATGTATCAGAAGACAACAGAGTTCAGCAATTCAAAGCAAATCCAAGCAAGACAAAATTTAAAAGGAGGGTCCAATTTTTTTAGAAAATGTGGGAAATAGTTGCAGCTGCCACAACTTCATATTATAATTTATTGTACTATTGTAAATAAAACCAAATGAAATATAATCAACAGTTTTTTTTAACTCTTATCATAACAATTTTATTAAAATACACACCACAATATATGGCAAATTTTAGGGCTTAGCAAAATTTGTGCTTTGTTTTCATCGATCAAATATACTTATTTACTCAAAAACTAAAAAGGAACATAAAGAACATCTAAAAACAATTTTGCATATTTTGAGGGATCATCAATTATATGCCAAATTCGATAATTGTGAATACCAAATACAATATTTGGGACATATCATTTTTGCAAAAGGAATAGCAACGGTATCAGTTGAAGTTAAATCCATAACGAATTGGCCTACCCCTAAGAACGGGACTGACATAATATCCTTCATGCGTTTTTCTGAATACTAAAAAGAGGTTTATAAAGGGTTTCTCTAATATTGCATAACCTATAACTTTCCTCCAAAAGAAATAATCTAACTTTTATTTGGTCACGAAAATGCGAAACAAGTTTCCAAGAGTTGAAGCACTAGTTGACTACAACACCCATTTTAAGATTGCAAATCCAGATTGGGAGTTTGTAGTGTGAATAGATGCTTGCAATGAATGGCTATGAGGATTATTATTGTCACATGATCACATGGTGTCTTATGAATCAAGAAAACTAAAAGAATATGAAATAAATTACATCAATCAGAATTTGGACTTAGCAACCACAATTCATGCCTTAAAAATATGGAGTCTTTATCTACGAGGAAAAATATTTATGTTAAAAATTAATAATATTGGGTTGAAATATTTGTTTGATCAACACAAATTTCAAAACACAATACATGCTAAGTGGTTAGCCTTTTTAAGCGTTATGATTTCAAAATTAAAAACATCAAAGGAAAAGAAAATAAACTTGCAGTTGCATTGAAAAAAATATTCAGTTGATTCATATGATTGTAGTTATTAATTTTGAAGATGATTGAAAAGATAAGGGTGAAAACAAACCTTTAACATGATGAGTTTAGTGAATAAAAGAGGGGAAAATTACCACAAGAAAATTTTGAACAACAATAATAGAGCTTTAAATTTACAGAGGATGGACTATTATTAATAAAAAAAATAATTTATATATTCCATATCTAGTAGATTTATGATAGATGGTGATACCTGAATTTCATAAAAAAAACATATTCAGGACAACCTAGATATCCAAAAATGATTTATGCAATTAGAAAACAATATTACTATCCTATAATGAAAGCCAATATTGTTGAATACATTATAAAATTCCAATAATGTCAATTGGTTAAGTCTAAATATCGACACCCTATTGGTTTCACTAATGAAAATGGGAAGTAATTACTACGGATTTTAACATCGGTTTACCTAAAATTAAGAAACAATGTGATGCAACATGGTAGTAATAGATAAATTGACTAAATCTTCCCTTTCCATTCCTATTGAACATTCACTTAAGGCTATAAATATCATTGATATTTTCCTATAAGAAGTGTCTCGGTTGCATGGAATATCGGAATCCATTATCTAAGATTGATATGCAAAGTTTATGTCAATCTTTTGGAAGGCATTGTTCACATGTTTGGATACACAACTAAACATTAGCACAACTTATCATCCTCAAACTGATGGGAAAATCAATAGAACTAATTAGGTCCTAGAAGACATGTTCCATATGTATGCTATGGATAATCCTACAAGATAAGAGGATTACTTGCACTTTGTAGAATTTACTTACAATAATGGGTATCAAGCATAAAAAAATGATTCCTTTAAAAATTTTGTATGGCAAAAAATGTAACACATTGATAACTTGGGATAATCTAGTAGATACAATAATGCTTGGACCATATATTATTTAAGGAACGAAACTTTTGGTAAATAAATTTAATTCATAATTTAAAGTAATCTTATGATAAGTAAAAAATCTATGTAGATCTGGAAATAAAACAAAAATAATTCCATATTGGGGATCATGTTTATCATACAACACAAAAAATAAGTTCTCTAGGTCTAGGAAATGACCAAATTATCCATTGAATACTGTAGAAATTTTTAAATATTAGCAAAGATAGGGCTTCTAGCCTATAAACTTTCTTTACCAGCTAACATGCAAGTACATAATGTGTTCTATGTTTATTTTTTGAAGAAGTATATTCATGATTTGAAGCATGTTTTTTATTGTAATGTGATTCAAGTGGAAGAAAAAGGTGAATTCTAGCCCAAACCTCTCTATATAGTCGACAAGAAAGAAATATTTCTCTGGAATTGAGCCAACACTAAGATAAAAGTTTTATGGAAGCACTTCGATCTTGAGGTGGATACTTGGGAAAAGGAATATGCTATGAGAGAAGCATATCCATTTCTATTCCAAAGTTAAAAAATCTCTCTTCCAACACTAAGGTCGGTGTTGTATTAAGGGGAAGGGGATGTAGTATCCCAATATTTTACTCTTCTAAGTTAATTAGATTATTTTAAAAGTTAGTATCAAGAATTGAAAAAAATGAACACCATTGATAGTAATTATGGTGTTACTGTAAATATGTTGTTTTTAATTTAAATTTTCATCCACATGATCAAATGGAAAGAACCAAAAACAAGAGAGGCCATAGTATAACGAGAGGGTAAGTTGACTTAGGAAAATATAAACACAAACTTGGAAATTATACTTTACATTTCATAACATAAAACCATGTAACTAAGCTCTTCCAAAACCCTAACAGTTGAAGTGAGGTGTCTCACTCACATTGCACATAAGGAGACTTTCTAAAAATATAATCTCTAAAATACAAAAGAGAATGAAAAAAAGAAAACATCACATTTTTCCTTTAAGAAAGATAAAACAAAATAATACATGTTCATCTACAAGAAAGGTTCTACAACAAAACAAAAAAATTGAGAGACTCAAGAGGAAAGAAAAAAATGTCAAGTTTGGGTATTGCATGAGAAAATGACCCACGTTCAAGATCAGTTAGGTTTAGGAAAGAAATTCTCTATGGCCATAGAGTAAAGCATTGTAGTTCTATGAGGCAAGTGTTTTCCTGCGTTGAAACTATAAAGGAAGGGTAATGTTTATTCCTAAATTGTTGTAGTAACATAGACCATAAGCCTTTCATGTTTCCCATTGTTATGAGCATTGAGAAAGTGTGTGGTGTGGAACTAAATGTGTGTCTATTGGTTACTGAGGATTGTGATAGTTTTATGTTGCCAACGTGCTCAATAGAAAATTTCATGTCACATCCATGATCTTGTTTCATGTTGACCTCATAGAGCGGGTTAGGAAGTTTGCAACTAAAGATGATAACTACGTGCAAGTGTGCACAAAATTAGGCACACAGAAATGGACAAAATTAATGGGGGATACCAATTAGAAGAAGATGGAATTCTTCTTTTCCAAGGATGGTTGCACATTCCAGACAATGTAGAATTGAAGAAGATGGTAATGGATGAGATTAATCATACAACATAATCAGGTCACCTAGGTTACTAGAAGACTCTCATAACAACTATAAAGAAGTATTATTGGAATTTAATGAAGAAATATATCACGTAGTACATAGCTAGATGTCAGAAGTGCCAACAAGTGAAGGTTGAGCACTAGTACCCAGTAGGATTACTGTAGCCAGTTCATATTCCTAAGTGTAAGTGGGAAGAAATATCTATCGATTTCATTACAGGACTTCCAATGAAATCGAAGCATCATGAATCGATCATGGTGTAGTGGACAGGCTAACCAAAAAAAAAATCATTCCATTTAAGTCAATGTATAAGATAGTTGACATTGTGCAAATCTTCGTGAATAAGGTTTTCAAGTTGCATGGATTTC
Organism: Pseudotsuga menziesii; assembly: GCA_001517045.1. Lineage (NCBI taxonomy): Eukaryota > Viridiplantae > Streptophyta > Pinopsida > Pinales > Pinaceae > Pseudotsuga > Pseudotsuga menziesii. The sequence goes on from LPNX011229909.1 coordinate 61,347, forward strand.
CTAAGCCAATAATATCAGACAGAGATGTGAAATTCACATCAAATTTAAGGAAGGGATGATTTAAGGAGTTGGGAAGTTAGATAAATTTCAACACAACATACCATCGGCAAATAGAGAGAGTAAATAAATTGTTGGAAGATATGTTAAGGAAGTATGTGATGGATAATCCATCCTAGTGGGAATACTACATTCATTTGTTTCTATTTTCTTATTACAATGGTCATCAGACATAATTGGGTATGATTCCATTTGAATTCATGTATTGAATAAAATGCAAGATTCCAGTGAGTTGGGAAAACCCAGAAAATAGTGGTGCTTAAACATAAAATGTTCAAGGAGATGGAGTAGGAAATAGTTAAGATCGGATGAAATTTGAAAGAAGTGCAAGACGGGTAGAAGATATATGCAAATATGAGAAGAGTGCATAAAGAGTTCAAAGTTGGAGACCATGTTTATTTGAGAGTTAAGCCAAGAAAGAGCTCTCTAAAACATTGAATTTGTGCCAAGTTGGCACCAAGATATTGTGGACCTTTCAAAGTCATTGTTATAATAGGACTAATTGCATATAGAATTTAATTGCTTATGGGCCTGTGCAAGAAGATGAGGGACCTTTTTGTGCACATTAGATGCAATAGAAACCTGAAAAATCAGGCATCCCTTAACTTACTTGGATTTTTTGAGATACTTATGCAAAATATCTTGCATTGAGTAAAAAACATGAAATGTAGGAAATTGAATCACCTTTCCGAATATATAACTTTTATGTATCGAAAATTTGCATAGCTATGTCAAATTTCATTTTTCTTAACAGGCACTTTTTATTTTTCAGGGAAATTATAAGGTATATGTTTTTGTGGGTGCAGCCTTTGAGGGCCTAAATGATCGAATCAAGCTACAAAAATTGACATCCATGTAGAGAACCCATAGCACTAGTGCGGCATTATTTTTTGAAAATTAAATTAGTAATTTTATAATATTTTTATAATTGTCTAAGTGAGAAAACCTCGAAAATGGTACGTGTTTTGTGGGTGCAGCCTTTGAAGGTCTTAATGCAAAAATCATGAAATGGGGTTTTGATAGAGCGTAGAGGCTAGTGTCTACTTGTGCACCATACAATTTTTGTTTGAAGTGATCAAGAATTGAAAAAGTTATAGGAGAAACACTAACAGTGTGTTTTTTGAGTTGAGGAGTGATGACAGAAGATAAATAAGAAAAAAATAGAAAAAATTATGTATTCTTGTTAAAATTTACATATTTAGAATCTGCAAAAAAACCATATCTGTTTCTAAAATCTCATAAAAAATGGAGGTGTGCAACATAATCAGACGAACGGCTAAACACGAGCATATTGAAAATTTGGATATAATGTTGAATTAGCCATGGTTTATCATACTCCAAGGCATAGGCATGTTGAATCTGAAGCAAAGTACGAAGCAAACACATAGGCATAAGAATTCCATGCAAGCATGGGTCGAGGCTCGGCCTTATTATTTGGAGGGAACACATTTTTGAATTTAAACAAAACGGGAGCACATTTTATTGAAGCAAAACGGGAGCGCGTTTTAGTGAAGCAAAACGCGCACGCGTTTTAGTGAAGCAAAACGCGCACACATTTTTAAATACTATAATGAGTGCTTGATTTGTCAATTATACTTTTATTATTTTATGTCCCCCCTGACTCCCTTCTTCCCCCTAACTCTTACTAACCCCCCCTCCTCTTCTCCATACCTCTAATCCCCCCTTCTCCTCTCCCTACCTTTAAAATCCACTCCTCTCTCTTCCAAACACCCCACCGTGCCATTCGTTCTTGCTCTCTCTCTCTCTCTCTCTAACGCTTATGTTCATGATGTTGATGGTGATGATGATGAGGATGATGATGATGCTGATGAAGATGAAGACGAAGATGATGAAGATGATGTTGATGGTCATGATGATGATGGTGGTGATGATGATGATGTTCATGATGTTAATGGTGATGATGATGATGATGATGATGATGATGATGAAGGTGATGATGATGATGAGGATGATGATGATGATGATGATGATGAAGATGAAGACGAAGATGATGAAGATGATGATGATGATGAGGATGATGATGATGATGATGATGAGGATGAGGATGAGGATGATGATGTTCATGATGTTGATGGTGATGATGATGAGGATGTTCACGATGTTCATGGTGATGATGATGATGATGATGATGAAGGTGATGAGGATGATGAGGATGATGATGATGATGAAGATGAAGACGAAGATGATGAAGATGATCTTGATGGTGATGATGATGATGAGGACAATGATGAGGATGATGATGATGATGTTCACAATGTTAAAGGTGATGATGATGATCATGTTGATGATGATGATGATGATGATCATGATGAAGGTGATGATGATGATGAGGATGATGATGATAATGAAGATGAAGACGAAGATGATGAAGATGATGTTGATGGTGATGATGATGTTGATGATGATGGTGATGATGTTGATGGTGATGATGATGAGGATGATGATGAGGATGATGATGATGATGTTCACGATGTTGATGGTGGCGATGATAATGATGATGAGGAGGAGGAGGAGGAGGATGAGGATGATCAAGATGAAGATGATGAAGATGATGTTGATGGTGATGATGATGATGATGATGTTCATGATGTTGATGGTGATGATGATGAGGATGATGATGATGATGTTCACGATGTTAATGGTGATGATGATGATCATGTTGATGATGATGATGATGATGAAGGTGATGATGATGATGAGGATGAGGATGATGATGATGATGATGATGAAGATGAAGATGATGAAGATGATGTTGATGGTGATGATGATGATGATGATGGTGATGATGTTGATGGTGATGATGATGAGGATGATGATTAGGATGATGATGATGATGTTCATGATGTTAATGGTGATGATGATGATGATCATGTTGATGATGATAATGATGATGATGATGAAGGTGATGATGATGATGATGATGAGCATGAGGACGACGATGATGATGATGATGATTAAGATGATGAAGATGATGTTGATGGTGATGATGATGATGATGATGGTGATGATGTTGATGGTGATGATGATGAGGATGATGATGAGGATGATGATGAAGATGAT
>LPNX011229909.1:68274-105873 GCA_001517045.1 Pseudotsuga menziesii
CCTCGTCATCATCCTCATCATCATCACCATCAACATCATCACCATCATCATCATCATCATCATCACCATCAACATCATCTTCATCATCTTCATCATCATCATCCTCATCCTCATCCTCATCCTCATCCTCATCATCACCTTCATCATCATCATCATCATCATCATCATCATCATCATCATCATCAGCATGATCATCATCATCACCATTAACATCGTGAACGTCATCATCATCATCCTCATCATCATCCTCATCATCATCACCATCAACATCATGAACATCATCATCATCATCATCATCATCCTCATCATCATCACCATCAACATCATGAACATCATCATCATCATCATCACCATCACCATCAACATCATCTTCATCATCTTCATATTCATCATCCTCATCATCCTCATCCTCATCCTCATCCTCATCCTCATCATCATCATCACCTTCATCATCATCATCATCATCATCAACATCAACATCGTGAACATCATCCTCATCATCATCATCCTCATCATCATCCTCATCATCATCTTCATCATCATCTTCATCATCTTCATCATCATCATCATCTTCATCATCATCTTCATGAACATCATCATCATCATCCTCATCATCATCTTCATCATCATCATCCTCATCATCAACATCATGAACATCATGAACATGATCATCATCATCCTCACCATCAACGTCATGAACATCATCATCATCATCATCATCATCATCACCATCAACATCACGAACATCATCATCATCATGCTCATCATCATCCTCATCCTCATCATCGTCATCACCTTCATCATCATCATCATCCTCACCTTCATCATCATCATCACCATCAACATCATCATCATCATCATCCTCATCATCATGATCAACATCAACATCATCACCATCAATGTCATCACCATCAACATCATGGACATCATCATCATCATCCTCACCATCACCATAAACATCATCACCATCAACATCATGAACACCATCAACATCATCATCATCATCCTCATCATGAACATCATGAACATCATCATCATCATCCTCACCATCAACATCATGAACATCATCATCATTCATCATCCTCATCCTCATCATCATCATCACCATCAACATCACGAACATCATCCTCATCCTCATCCTCATCATCGTCATCACCTTCATCATCATCATCATCCTCACCTTCATCGTCATCATCACCATCAACATTATCAACATCATCCTCATCATCATCATCATCATCCTCACCTTCATCATCATCATCACCATCAACATCATCAACATCATCCTCATCCTCATCATCATCATCCTCACCTTCATCGTCATCATCACCATCAACATTATCAACATCATCCTCATCATCATCATCACCATCAACATCATCACCATCAACGTCATCACCATCAACATCATGGACATCATCATCATCATCCTCACCATCACCATCAACATCATCACCATCAACATCATGAACACCATCAACATCATCATTATCATCCTCATCATGAACATCATGAACATCATGAACATCATCATCATCATCCTCACCATCAACATCATGAACATCATCATCATTCATCATCATCATCCTCATCATCATCCTCATCCTCATCATCGTCATCACCTCCATCATCATCATCATCCTCACCCTCATCATCATCATCACCATCAACATCATCAACATCATCCTCATCCTCATCATCATCATCCTCACCTTCATCATCATCACCACCATCAACATCATCAACATCATCCTCATCATCATCATCACCATCAACGTCATCACCATCAACATCATGGGCATCATCATCATCATCCTCACCATCACCATTCAAGCCTAAAGTGCAACATCAAACCTTCCACTTGGCATAGCATTAAAACTTGCTAGTTGTGGAGCCCTCTAAACTTATCTTTCAAACTTCCGCATAGTTATAAATCCACGTTTAAGTCCATGGTTTATACCAATATAGTATGGATTGATATAAATTTTAAACAAATCTATCATAGAATTAAAACTTTAACAAAGTTAAATCCATATTAGAGCATAACGTGGGTTTAAAGTTTAAACAAAGTTCAAAGAGTTAATCATTTTATGCAATTCTTAGCCATAAATAAAACTTTATACCTATAAACATAACTCTAGTACTAAGTTTATTGAAGCAAAACGGGAGCGCGTTTTAGTGAAGCAAAACGGGAGCGCGTTTTATTGAAGCAAAACAGGAGTGCGTTTTAGTGAAGCAAAACGGGAGCGCGTTTTATTGAAGCAAAACGGGAGCGCGTTTTAGTGAAGCAAAACGCGTGCACGTTTTTGTCTACTATCCTAATTGGCATGCATGTTGGCAGCCTTGGGATTAGGCTTGGCAGGGTCAGGATTACTTGGGATGATTTCTATTTTATGGATCAAGCGTGATTGACTTCATTCTACCATTGCATCTAAAAGGTCCCTCAACTTCTTGCACACACCCTTATGCATATGAAAGCTCATAATTTTTTCCATTGTTTTTTCTTAAGAAATTTATACATGATCCTAATCACATTATTGATTGGAATGTGATTAAGGTGGAACCCAAGGGAGAGATCCAAGGGTATCCTATGTGTTCATCCTAAGTAGTAAGGAAAATATGCTTAGGAATCATGCCATCGACGAGGTAAAGGTGCAGTGGAAGAACCTTGGCCTAGATGAGGCTATGTGGGAGTTGGAATATGCCATGAGGCAGGCATACCCATTTTTGTTCAATTTTGAAGAGCATTACAGAAATTGTTGTTTTAAGGCGGAGGGTATTCCAATGCCCCTAGTTTTGACACTTGACATAAACTATGTAAATGATGTCACGTCAATAATGTAATGGATGGAACATAGTGACGAGATTAAGGAACAAGAACTACCATGGACACGCACACACGCACGCACACACACACACACACACAGACACACACACATATATTAGTAAGTAATGTGGTTAGAGAACCATGTGCCGGTCAACTACAACAATATTGTAAATGTGATGTACATGTGCATGATAATACAAAATAAATCCACATCTTACTATGCAAAGAAAAAAAATTAAGGAGCATGATTATCCTAAGGTTAAGGCGGACGTATTGAATCCATTAAGCCAATAGATGAGAGTCAAGTGTCTTAGAGAGGACCGATGAACCATCAACTGTCTATTTGAGTCATGCGCCACAATCATTTAATGGTTTTAAGAGGAAGGTAGTTGAGACAATTATTGTCTTGGGGAAAGGAAGGAATGGGTCTGAGTTTTCTTATGACAGAGTAGTTTCAATTCCTTGCATCAATATCCCTTTAGAACTAGGATGGGAATTTCTTATTAGGTATGCAACCAGTTGAATTGATGTCATTCTTAAATTTCTTATTAGTTGGGGGATGGAGCAGTATCTTATTAGTGATACTGTCATCTAGTTAATGAGTTTACATAGTAAAGTAACTTGGTCGTTCATGGGTGTATTTATGTTACCCTATATGGATTGAAATTCATTATTGTTATCCAGTCATCGACCAACCTATCCATTCTAATTAGATGAGAAAGAGTCGACCCTTTCCTGAGAGGAAGCTGAACCTGAATAGTGGCATAGTGAAAAGTGAATATAGGCATTGGCTCATGGTCGTGACTATGAGTAGAAGAGGGAACTAGAGACCACAAATGCTATGCGTTCCTCTGTTGATCTAGGGAAGTAGAGTGGTATTGTATTACCAAATGTTAGCTTGAGAACCCTAAATTGTGTTGAATACCTATGTCACTAAGTATTCTTAGAAGTGGTTTGAGTAGAACTAGAAGAGTAGTGAAGCACTACAAATCCTTAGTCATGCGCCTAAGAATCCCTATTCCTTGATGTTGATTCAACCTGAGTATGGTTTCCCGTGAATGATGTACGATAGAGTGGTATGTTGGACAATGATGAAGTGATTCCTTAGAGAAACTAGTTGTGCATAGTCAATATTCGTAAAACATATCCTATAGGCATATGATATATGGTTTGGGTGATATTTCTATGTGCACTCTGGTTTAGCACTTGGAGGAAGGTGACGCTCGAGTGATCATTGAGCGGTGTCAAGGTACTTTTTTGGTGTTGTGTGGGGTGGGTAATGTGGACCCTAAGCTAGCCAAGTATACACAAGACATTTGTGGTTTTGGCCGTGGTAAACTAGATTTGACTATTTATCCCACTTAATTTGTGGTGATCCCTAAGAAGGGAATAGAGTGTTGAGCATTGAGTGGATTGAGATTCCATAGCGGTTATGTGACCTCTTCATGAATTAGGGGGGTTTGAGTGCTTTTTCTACTCACACACTAGAATAGGACATGCATGGTGTTGTGTGGCGTGGGTATTGTGGACCCCAAACTAACTGAGTTTGTGTAGGAAATATTGTTGGTATTGAGTACCAGAGTAGTATAGAGCATGGATCTAGATGAGAGACTAGTGAATACTAATACCTCTTGGTGAAATAGTGGGGTTTGGGTGGTCTTTCTACACACACATTGGTATAGCACTGGATAAAGGTGACACCTAAGGGACCATTGAGCAGTGAAGGGGTAACTTCTTGTTGTGTGGGGCGGGTATTATGGACCCCAACCTAACTGACTCTACATGAGGTGCTTGTAACTCTGTAGTGAGTTGCTAGCCAACATTTCCCCTCTAGTACTTGGAAAATCCTGTTAACCCAATAGATGCTAGATTGGCTTGATAATTGAGTCTGTATGCCTATAACAACATGTTAACCTAGAAGAGGATGGCATGGTTGTGTACTTGTGCTTATTTGACTATGGGAGAAAGTTGTGGATAATTCCCCTTTACTTAAGGTAATCATGTTTAGTGTGGGGGTTGCCTCCTAGTAGAAATAGTATATGCTAGACAAAGTGCTTATAGTTGGGTGGAATGTTTCCCTTGTGTGGTTAGTTGCACAGAGAAGCTTCATTCAAGGTAAGCGCTATTTGATGTTGCTATTCATATTTCCATTATGTGTATGAAGTTGATCTAAATTAATGATGAGATGCATGTTATATATAATGATTATAAATATGAATTGCTTGCACATAGATTGGTGTACATATATGAAGTGCCATTACGTTTAAATCACTAACTGTGTAGGTAGACGATGGACTAATAATGGAAGTTAAGTTGCCACATGGTGGTTCTGTTGTGTGGTGGTTGAATGTAATCACGTAGTGAATCACACAATAATCTGGTTTTTTATGTGCAATACAGCTGCATGATAAAGAAACTGATAAGCATAGAAGTGTGCATAGACTAAAGTACGATGTGCACAGTGTGTCGTGCAGTGAGTTAAGAAAATGTGGTGCAAACTGTTGCTCAATAAAATAAGTCAATAATAGATGACAATGTCTTGGTATTAGAAATAGAAAGAAAAGAAGAAGATCCCTCGTGTTCACAATAGGATGGAAAGGCCGTTGAGTACATGACAACACTCCTTAAAATCCATACTCTGGTATGCATGTATTTGATATTAAAATTAACACAACATTTTATATTCTTAAAAAGCATTGCCATATTCTTTTTATTTATACTATACTCCATTTATAGAAAGTTTGATTAACTTTTGTAAATTGTTAGTATTCATACATAAACATATAGGACTTTTAGTTGATAACTCAAATTTTATAAAAGTTTTAGAAAGTGTTATACATTTACTATTTCCAATATTAAATATTCATAATAATTTTTATACTTCTAAATAATAATGAATGATGTTATTTTCTTATCCTACTTTTTATTTCCTATCAAATTGCCTTTCATCAATCATTGCACCAAGAGTTGCTAGATGCTCACCCATTAAGAGAGATGTTGTAACATAGCTTTATGTGTAACATGATATTAGAAAATTTGATCATTTTAAGTGTTTAAAAATTCCAAATTGAAAATAAATCTCTGAAAATTTATAAGAAATAAGTACTATATAATTAACTACGACTATGCATATAATACATTGCTAAAAGTTTTAAATGTTAGATAACTATTTTAACTCTTATCTTTATCCTATAATCAATTATTAACTAAAATATTTCTAAATTATTATAAAAAACTATTTCTAAATACAGGTGTAACTGCTGGGCTTTGCTTTGCTGTTAATTTGTTTTTATTTAGTTATATAAAATTGATATAAAATTGTATCTATATTTATATTAAAAAATTGTTTCAGTTCCTTAATTCTATTAATCTGGAGTTTAGTTTAGAAAACAATCAGTACATTCTATTAACAAACTATAAACTTATCAACTTAAAATTTACAACATGATCAGTGAAATCCTTAAAACCTCATAGATGTTGAAAGTAGAAACCTGTGTTCAATATACTGGACTGTTAATAATGTAGCTCCACACAATAAAATACGGTGATAAGGCTGACGGGCTTTGGTGGAGACAAAAGCTATCGAGCCTCCTGACTGGTAAGCGTCATTAATGCTCTCCCTCCTTAAGTTCCATCATCCATCTCTAAATTCCTGGGGGAATAGATTTGTTGGGTTCCGCAGATTCTGTTCTTGATCCCCAGAAACTGCAGCCTGCCCTTGCTCCGAATTCAGATTCTCATGGATCCTGGAAGGACTCGGCTCCCGGATTGTAGCCGAAACCTGCTCTATTCTGACGGATTCCAAAACTGGCTGTTCCAACTGGGCGCCGGTTCTGCAAACGGGACAAGTCGAGTGCGAACGAAACCACATGTCAATACACTCAACGTGGAAACTATGCCTGCAATTCGGCAGAAGCCCGGCTTTCTCATTCTCCTCGAATTCGCACAGACACACTGCGCACTCCAGTTCATCTGCGTAATGCTGTGATTTATAGAGAAAGACGGGCAGAGTCTCTAATACGGCAGAATCGAACCCCACGTTCAGCAGTCTTGCTGGTTCTTCTCCTGTAAAATGAAACCGGTGACGAATAGAAGCTGATCTCCGTCTATCTCGTCTGAACTGTGTCCAAAACCATCTGGCATAAACTTGCAGAAAAAAGAGGAGCACAACCACAAAAAGTAAAAGTATTATGGGCGATACCAAGCTTTTTCCATTGATATGCAATCTTGTCTCGCGGCCATCCATATTGATGGCATTTCTGGGCTCATCTCCCGGTTCGTCAAAATAAGGAGGCGGGTAATTATTTGTAATGCCCGAGCTGGCATATCTGGGCTCGCCATCAACCTGAGGCGGGTAATTAAAACTACTGCCCAAACTCATCCTATATGAAATTGAAACCATGGAATTTCTCTCTATAAATTCTCTTTCAGGTAGGCTGATCTAGGCCCTCCAGCAACTTAATTAATAGCACGTCCTGCAACAATGGCAGGCTACTACTTGGTTTTATGAGGATCGAGCGCTTCAATTTCCTTCTGCGGTGAATCTTAAAAAGCTTCTGAGATCCGTCGATGAACAGCTCGTCAGCGCCGCTCCTTGCTTATGCTTTCACAATACGCAATCAATCTGAAAAGTGCTGGGTCTATGGATTTCCGATGGCAAATACCAAGCACCATGAAATTTTTCTGTCATTCAATTATCCGATAAGATATATAGCTACCAGCATATGATTTAAAGCATATACCACATATCATCAAATCCGTTTACAGTTTTGTCAAGTCTAAGTGAGATTTTTCTCAAAGATCTTACATAATCATACGTGATCACCAATCTGTTGGTGGTTGTCAAACCTAGATGAATTTTTTCTCAAAGGTCTTACGTGAGAACAAGGAAGCATCCATTTGTCGGTGGTTGCGATGTCCTTATACTATCACAAAAGTCAAACACAATTTTGCAAGTTGACCCTGAGCCTTTGGCGTTTAGGTCTCAAAGATTCGTTCATCAAGATGTACCTATGCATCTGACCTAGAAGGCAAATTCAACCACCTATGCTACCTTGTTAACTAGCCTTGAACATTTTGTCTACCTAAGAAGCACGTTAACATAAATAAATTTTATGTCTCTTTCCAGTCACTCGCTTGTATACAAAGTTCTTTGGCCATCATACCTTCCTAGAGCATTAAGGGTTCTTCCTTAGAAAGTTTATCCTTCTCATCAAGTCTCCCTAAATATGAAGAAATGAATGTTTCTCCTTTGTACAAAGTTATCATCTATATTTGAAGAATCCTCCTTGAATTACCTGCCCCTTTGACAATCATACCTTCCTAGAGAATCCATGCTTCCTCTTTAGAAAGTTGGTTAGCCTTTCCATTAAGAAATGGAGGCATCTTCTTTAAAAAGATCTCCTAAATATGAGGATATGAAGGCTTCTTTTTTATAAAGTTTATTAGCATTTTAACGAGCTCTCCTTAAACATGAGGAAATTAAGGCTTCTTCTTTATAAAGCTTATTAGCATTTTCACAAGCTCTCTTTAAATATGAAGAAATTAGACAAATCAAGGATATTCCTTTTTCTATAGTTTTCTTCATAATAAAAAAAATATTAGATTTGATTAGACAAATCAAGGATATTCCTTTTGTTTATGATTTTCTCCATAATGGGAAGAACTATTAGATATTGTTCTACCATATTTTCAATTAATTATGATTATTGAATATCCTATTTGCAAACAAGAGGTAGTTAGCCCTTAACTTTATTATGATCCTTAATTTATTATTTAATGCCAATTTCATCAATAATTAGAGAACATAACTTTTCCCTATAGATTGTTCCATGACCATAATAGGAAGAAGTATTAGATTTTGTACTGCCTCATGTTCAATCTATTATAATCCTTAAATCTCCCCATATTTGCAAACAAGAGATACTTAGCCTTTCAATCTATTATAATCCTTAAATATATTACCCAATGCTAATTTCATCAATAATTATAGAGAACATAACTTAGCCCTATAATTTGTTCCATGACCGAAAGAAACTTAAATGTTATCAAGTGAAATTATGTAAAGAAAAGTATGCCACCTAATCTACATATGTTTAGAAATCCTTGGCTTCTTAGATTAAAATATTAAAAATCTTTTGAAGTATTTATGTTTGAAATTTTTAAAACACTTAGATCTTTCATTCTCCTAGGTTTTCAAATTCCACTATACAAAAACATGACTTGATGGCTTACCTATACGGGTAGAATCTCTTTCCCCTGTAAGATCATTTCATTTCTTGTTGGTCATATCCCCAATGTTGTAATATAGGGAAATGCCTTGTGAGTTGAACCATATATATATATATATACTATTCCGTAAAGTACTCATTTATGTTCTCTCCTTCCCATTTTCCATTTACATTTCTCAATATTGAATCCTATTGCCAGACTTATTTTGTGAATGGATAATGCACTAACAAATTATCCACTATTTCCTCATTCCTTTGCAAAGAATACATCTCACTCAACTATGCCAATGCCTCTTTTTACTATTTTCCTAAGTCAGGTTTTTATTGGATAAAGCCAACCAAAGCAATATCCTCATTTTAAAGGACTAATCAACTTCCATATTGACTTCCACCACCACTTTTCCCCCTTTTCTCTTCATATTCCATACTTTCCTCATATTCTAACTTTGGAACATCAATCACCATGTCTTTGTTTATTAACCAAATTATTCCATCATCTTTATCCCTTAATTTGCTAATATGATGTTTTAGCTTAGATTTGTATTGTTGCCATTCCTCAACCAACCTTCCTCTAAAATTAATATGTGTAGTAGTTTTCCAACACTAATTCCATATGCTAGTAATACATTTATTTTCTATGTTTTCTAAACTATAAATTTGTTGATCATGTAGTTCATTTTAAGGTATTCAAAGAGCTTATAAATTCCTTAACAACCCATCGAGGTATCTCACCAACTCTAGCCCATCTCCCTATGCCAACCTTCCATTCTAGCAACTTTCCTAGCAATGGAAATGCTCTCACTATAGCCTTCTAGATAATTGAGGCCCTTCCATGTGCGTTTATCTCTCTCCTTATCAGATCTTGCATTAGCCTTGGACTTATATATCTCATATATTTATTATCCCCACCTCCAAAAACCTATGTTTTTTTTATCAATATTCATAATATTTTATCAACTAATGCTTGCCCAAATGTTTATATGTTATTCAATCCCCATCCTCTAGCTTAATTTTACTTTGTTATTTTTTTCCATTTTACTAGGAGGATACAATGGAATATATTTTCTGTTGTCCATAGGAAAATAAAGCATTTTTCTTTAATATTTTTTAATGTTCCCTTGGGTATATGAGATAAAGATAACCAATACACTGGAATTACTTCTATAACTATTCTCACAAGTGTTAAATGACCATCCCTAAATAACTATCTATACCACCAACTAGTCACTCTCTCTTCTATTTTGTATAGCCAAATATCAATTATTCAATTGATAATCATTAGGTTTTATCAAAAAACCCGTATATTTTAATCACTTATCTCAAGATATAAGGTTATAAGATAATAATTGTACACACTATCTTTCATCCTCTTCCCAAGTTAATTAAACAAAATTCAAGATTTATGAATGTTCTAATCCATTCTAGTTTCTTTCTAGTATGTATTGAAGATTTCCATATACTTATCTACTTCTTTGACTAAACTTGAGCTAAACAATATGACATCATTGACATAAAATAAATGAGTAAAGGATAGATAATTTCCTATTTTGATTCCCTTCATAAAACCTTCAATTTTACAAGAGGCTCTTACCATCCTACTTAATCCTTCAACAACCAGCAAGAACGTAAACATAGACATTGGGTAGTCTTGAATAAGTTTTCTTGAAGAATAAAAGAATATATATTTTTAACCTTTCATCAATATTTCAAATGATTCAAGGATAGATAATTTCCCAGTTTGATGCCCTTCATAGAACTTTTATTTTTACATGCTCTCACCATCCTATTTAATCCCTCAATAATCAACAAAAATAAAAGCATAGACATTCGGTAGGATTTCCTAATTTTTCTTGAATCATAAAAGAATCTACATGTTAAACCATTGACCAACACTACAAATGAGGCCAAGGATATAAACATCGAATAACAAGATTAGGCATTCTGATTCTCTTTCCTATGTGCATCAATATTAATATGATATGTAGAAACCGAGTTTATCACAACCTTTGGACAAATCTAACTACATCACAATTGCTTCCATTCATTTTACCTTAATTGTATGTATACCTTCTTAAGTAGTCCCCATTTCCTCATCTCGTTGTTGCATTTTAGGTCAAAATTCAATGTTCTTTCAATATCTATAATGTTGGATTGGAATGTACTACAAAGTGCATTAATTCCATCAAAGTATTGACAATTTACTTGTTAAATATGCTATATTATATTGACTAATGCTTATCCAACATTAACTGAACATCTAATCAATGTAAAATTGACTTCTATAAACAGTTAAAAAGGTTATTTTATGAAACTTTTAGCCTATATGGCGTCACTTAAACAAATTCTATCCAATATGTGCACTATGGTTGTGGCTCATTTTTATAGGAAATTGATGTTAACTATATTTTCTTCAACACCAAGCAAAATGTTTAGTACATCTCTTAAACATTGATGTGTTTTGACAATGTCGATGGAAATTTTCTTAAGCAATGTTAGGGATTTTTTTATAAAATGAATGTCATAATCATTTCTTGAGGCCATAGCCATACAATTCCTTATTTTCTATATTATCTTGGACACAGGGGAAACTAATTTTACTAGTATCCAAGAGAATTCCCACATCATCAAAAATATCATCTTCACCATCATCACTACTTACAATATCCTTCGTGTTCCCTTGCTCCCACAAATCTATGAGCATGTTATCTTCAAAATATTTTCAAATTCAACATTTTGTTTACCCCTATAGGTTCTCATTACCCATTGTGCATTGATACTTGGATCACATTAGAATTTATCACACAATGTCTTTATCCATGCTTTACCTGCATTGGGAAATTATTTGGGTACACTCCCTCCACTTTTCCTATAGAATTTTAAGTATGTGACTAAAGCTGATACCCTTGTACTTTCTTGGCCATAACACTTGCATAGTTACCTTTCCCCTAAGTTTCATTTATTAAAATATGTTTTGCTCACACCCATATCTTATGTGCTCAATCATTCCAATTCAATATAGGGTTTATGTATAAAGTGGCCCTTATGTTCAATGAATTTAGGTTGAATAAAGCCAAAGTTATGAACGAAATTCCATAAATAGCATAAAAAAAGAAAGAAACGTAGATCCACTCCTTTAGAATGATAAAGAGTCAATGTGTAATAAGCATTTAATTCAAGGGGAATCCTCATTTGACAATATATCCAATGCACAAAATAAGATTAGATTCTTATACAAATGAATCTCCTTTATTATAATTAATAGATAAAGTGGTCATGATGCAATCTACCACTAATCCAACCTAACCATAACTAATATGGGAGAGTGCAGAAAGCATGGATAATTTTAGGGGCTATATATAGACCATGGGCTATATTAAGGGGGATACACAAATTTAATGGGCTATTTTCTTATATGGAAAGGGGTTTTCAACTACAAATATATTCACCCAATATTTATTAGAAGATAAATAAATCCAAAATGAATAGCCTCACATATATTAACGAGGAAAATGAAAAAAAAAAATTTCACCCTACCAAAATCTCCCTCCAATCTATTCCCTCCCCCACCCCGCATTTCTAGAGAAATTCTAGTGAAATCATTCCTTTGCCCCCAATTTTCACTTATGGAGGATCCCAAGGGTTATTTCTCCCTCCATTTTCTTTGAAATTTAGGCATATGGTTGCATTCCCCTATATTTTTTAGTCAATTCCATGTGATACCTTATTTAAGCCCTCGATTTCCAGTATTGGAGGGAAAATCAGGGGTTATTTTGTTCTACATAAAGGATATAGTGATTCATGGTTCACCCACGTCACATTGCGCTTGTAGGGTGAAGGTTTTGGTTGATGTGTTTCCACTTTTCATTCTTTGTTTTATCGAAATTTTAATCCTCACATAACATCTCCATTGCAAAAATCTCATGTCTTGAATGGGCATGCCACACATGCAATTTATCAAAGAATACAAACTTGCATCACACTTTTTATCCAAAAGTTTAACGTGGTATGGTTTTTATCATGCTTTTTATATTTGACAATCACAATAGATTATTATATTGTAAATTTACCTTTTATCATGCTTTTTGTCATCGATACTTTTTTAGGCTTGTTGAATTCTATGACACTTTTGATTCTTAAGGCTCATTCAATGTTATTAGGGTTTTATTCTATCTTAGAAGTATTGGTTCCATGAAAGTGTTATAGAGATCAAAATGCATTATTTATTTTATTCCTTATCATGGTTAAATGATTGACTACCATTTATATGTTGATATCAGATGCTACTCTTGATGTAGAGTCGCAACATGGTTTTTATATATTGAAACTGATTTGACCCGGTTGTTTAAAATGTGCTATTTCAGCATATTGCTCTGCAATTATTATTGTATATAAGGTGTTAATGAGAGTGTATATGTTCATATTTTATATCTGTTATTGTTGATGTTTGGGATGTTTGTAATGTAAATGAATACACACTGATTATAATCGTGGGGCTATAGTGGAATGGTCATTATTTTCATTGTCTTCTTGTGGAGTTTTCCAAAGCGTTATGGTAGATTATTTTATTTGTATTGAGAATTACATGATTGGTATATTTTTTTATTCATATTGCCAAGCTCGCCAATTTTATTTGTGACATAAATTTGTTGGTCTCGATACTTGTTTTACAATAGTTTATTTTTTGTAAGGGGCATTCAGAACTAAATGTTTTTTTGTGATTTGTTTTGATGTGTAATCGCTACCATCATCCAAAATGGATCTAGTTATGTATGATAAATATATGATTTAGTTAGAACACTATACTTCATTTCCATCATGATTGTACATAATATGTACAAGGCATGTTTGATATGAGATGTAGGCATTATGCCATTTGATATCTAGTCTTTTGCATTCAATGAGAGTGCTAAAACAATTTTACCACATTTTGCATGCTTTCAAAAATTTCAAGAACATGGATACAAACACTTCTTCACTTTATTTAAGAAAAAGTAGTCTTTAACAAAGTAGTTCTAATGATATGCATGATGATGCATTAGTGTGCTTTCTATTCTTGTTACTATATGCTCTTATTTCTAATAACCATTGCAAGTTTCTAACTAAATATAAAAATTCCAAATCAAATCACATAATTCATATTTTTATTGTCAACAATAGAAGGGAAGAGGTGGCATTTGTATCTATGAACAAATATGTAGGTTACTTTTTTCTTAGAGGGTAGCTTAAAATGAGAGATTTAGAAAATAATATAATTGAGAATTCATACACAATATTAAGATTGTGGTTCTTGATAATACTCCAGGTTGTAATAATGGTCATGGGTGCCATAATCAATCCATAGATTAAAGTTTTCAATTCTATCAATTTGTCGATATGTCAAGACTTGTGTCCCCACATGTCTCTTGGACCATTAAGGGATGAGATAAAAAGTGGAGTCCCTGGTTGCCCTGAATCTAGTTAGTGTAGTTGTGTTTCACCAACACCTATAGTTGTGAGTGACCCAATAATTATTGTGAAATATATAAATAAATCGCTCCTCTCCTCATTCATGCATTTCGTCATTTGAGGGTCTAGGAGTCGAGAGAGTCAAGATCTGGTATATGCTCTTCTATTACACTACCTTAATAATCTGCATAATCAAAATTTCAATATTCCTAGAAAAAGATTCACCAATACATTACAAAATTTTATAATTTGATCAAATATTTGCCAACTTTTTACAATATTTATAGTTCAGTGAAATATTCGCCAAGATTTTACACTATCTTATAATTTAGTTAAAGATTCGCCAAGATTTTACAATATTCTATAACAAAATGAAATAATAACCATATATATATTGATACAATAGCATTCAATTTTCCTATATATTAGGGGGATTTAGCCATTTATTATACATATAAATTTTAGGGTATTCTTAAAATTATCCCTGGCACAAAGTTGAGGGACTTTTTAGATGCAATGGTAGATTTAATAAAAAAAATTACGTGTACTCGTTTTTTAGGAAAGAAACATGTACCTATTATGTAGAGAAAAATAACGTATGTGATTTGTAAACCATGTTTTAAGCCCCAAAATGGCCAATGCCCGTCATTTCCTCCACGACAGCAAGAAACAATGAGTTACGAGCGTCTAGTAAGGAAAATCATGAACACAATTAAGGAGAATAGAAGTACCATATTCCACCAAAGGAATCCATCTCCTCCATCTCGGGTAATTTCATCAAATCCTTCCTTCTAATTATCTATTTTCTATCATTGGTATGACCTAAAAAAAATTAAACCATAATTTCAGTCATTTGTATTCCCTCCCAAAAAATTAAACTCCAATACTCATAAAAAATAAATCATTTTCACTATATACATATATATTCATGAGCATCTTTATGAATCCAAACCACTATTCACAAATATAAAAAGTTTCTCATGCATATAGTAAGGATGTACAGTTAATAAAAACATAAAGTGGAATTCATATATGCCCCAAATTATGTAAACAAGGAGGCTAAATGGCCTATAGAGTCCAAAAATATTTATGCTACATCAAATAATTTCATATCAAAATTCTTTCCTATATTGGGATTTTATTCATCAATAGCACCATGTGCCCCATCCTCTAGGCTCTAGGACTTGCCTCTACCCAAAATCTTGAATTTGGTCGGTTAATGCAAAAAAATTCTCAACTAGCTCTACATGGCCTACAACACATGCACACATCCATTTCCTAACCTTTTCCCCTCATTTTTGACCTCCACACCTAGGTTTCAACCTTATTCTCTCTAAAAAAGCTCAAAAATTATCAAAAAGGGCCTAAAAACCCACAAAAGAGCTAAAAATTTCACAAAGGGGCTTAAAATCCTAAGTAGGTCCTAAAACCCTAATTAGGGTCCAAAACCCTAAATGAGAGAAGAGGACATAAAAAACTATAAATAAAGGGTGGAGGTCTCCATCACAACATGACACATTCCTTCCGCCATTATTATACTGCATGAGTACTTTGAGAAACCATCACTCTCAAACTATTCATCTCAAGTCACCAAACATTCCATTTTCCCCACTTTCTCCCCATTTTGTGTGTTGAGTCAACCTCCATACTACCAAACCTGTGGAGAATCGGTACCATTCTGAGTTAGGGCACGGTGGCCCCCTTTCAAGTAAACTGGAAGGTATAACGGTCTCATTGTTTTTTATTAGTTGTATAGATTGTTTGTATTTGTTTATTTGTGTTTCTAATAGTTTTTTTTCCATCTAGCTCTTCCATTTCGAACTCTACCCTTTCGTCCCTTTGACGAAAAAGAGGTGCATTTGCACGTAGTCAGGGTTTTTACCTGGCTACATGGTCCTCTAAGGACATTAGTCAACACCCTATAGTTTTCATGAAGCTTCCTAATCCAAGCGTGAAAATAAGGTGGAGAACCTTCCCATTCTTAATAAGTGATTTCACTTGAGTGAAGGGTGTATCATTTTTATTAAGTCCAGGATATAGGAGTTCAACAATAATCACCACCAACATCAAGGCAAATAGGGAGGTTGATGTGATTGATTATATGCCAACCCCATACCATCATACATGTATGACAAAATCCAATGGAAGTTTGTTGAATTTTATATGGGATCTAAAATTCTACTTTTTGCATATGAAGTCCAATGAGGTTGGAACCACTCTCACGTATCCTCAAAGAAAATCAAGAATCAAACATGTTGGATCCTTTTGACAATTTTCTCTCACAAGTAACAATACATTCCATATATATTTGATCTTGAGGATTCTAAAGAACATGCTCAAGTACCATGTTAGATTGAAAATAATGTAAATATAAATTTATGACATATGACATTAACACATCTCAAAATAAAAATTAATACACATATATTCCATAAATTTAAGATGGGAAAATGTTATGTTGTTCTATTAGTGTAATTGTTCACTTTTAAATTTCAAATTATGAATAGTTCACATCCTTATTTATTGTACACTAGTTTTACATTTTTCATTTCCTAGAGATGTCATTATACCATGTGTATTTTTCTAATTATTTTTGTCTTTGTATCTATGATTGTAGTGGCTAATATGGATCCAAACAAAGAGATTCTATGAATTATTTCCCACACGAGAGAGATTGGTGCTGCATGGAGGGATGGAGACCAACTGCTCCGCTCCCTGTCACAATCATTAGATTCCATTGTGGACACAATTAGCCACTCTATTGATCCTTTGTACAACATTACATCATACATAGAAGAATGAAAAGGAAAGAATATGTGAATGGCTTGAGCTACAATGAAGTTAAGAAGCTAAAAATCACAAAAGAACATATATTTACAATGTTTAGAGTCCCTGGAATGAATAACATTTCAAGCACCAACAAAGCACGTATTTTCATTGAGTGGTGCACATATCCACCATTCCAAGAGAATTGTATGGATCGATGGTACATAATGTTTTATATGAAACCACACAACAACATGGAACTACCACTATACATCCTCTGAAACTTGTATGTCGAGTTCGTGATGGGTAAACATTGGAACTATTTTGATATCTTGGGGTTCAAAGGTGTAGGTTTGGGTATGCCCCAAAACCATCCCAATTTCAGGCTTAGAGATGTCATTATTCCAATACCTCCACCGTGTATCCCTCTACCTAGGAAAAATGTCCCTCCTACATGTCATATGGTTCCCCAAACACAAGAGGAATTTCTAACGCTATCTTATGTGATTATTTGGAATAACATTGCTATTGACCAGGCATGGCAATATTTCTATGGTGGGGCACAACCATCATCTCCTGGTGGAGGAGGACCATCTAGTGGTGGGGGTAGAGAGACACATCCCATGAGTCGCACATTGAGCCACACGTGTGCATGGCATGTGGTCAAGTATGCTATGGTCTTGTGCCAACACATGATACCTCTACGACAACTTTTAGTCATGTAAGTATACGGTTTTAACACTAATGTCATTCAATTTTTTTTCTATATTGTACACATATTAAGAATGTTAATATATAATTAATTGTTAATCTTGCAAAAGCTTTATGCCTCTATGAGGGGTGCTGTTGTACCATATTTTGTCATATCTATGGAAGCAACAACTAATATTGAGGTCATTTTCAACATATGATATTGTTAATACATGTCGTTTTGTTAATAGAAGTTAGTTCATTAATGTTAGATGGTTTAATATTTTCAATATTTGAAGTTGTAAGCATTATATTTTTAGCAAGATGAGGGATACATTAATATTAGTGATATCTAAGAGGGTGGAATCTATGATTTTTTCAGGCGGGTAAGTACACATTGTTAATGACTTAATCTTGTTCAAATTTATTTTTTCTTATTGTAATCCTTTATAGATTGCTGATATTTATAATTTTTGAACTTGTAGGCATTACCTAGATCTGTAGAGGGGAAAGGATTTTCCATTAACGATCCCCCCCCCATAGGGAAGGGATGTCCTAGATATATGTAAGTATTAAAATATGCCAATTTTTTCAATACATATTATTTCATTCATTCATGTGCATGTCTAACTACGAGAACACTATGTGACTGCAAGGATCAACTCAAATCCCACCACTACCACTATGGTTTTCCTCTCCTCGTATTCCAACTGTAGACAAGGGTTATGTCTACATCATATGGCCCTCTTCAGTAAAAAGAGAGGGTATCGATAGTCATGGACCTATTGATTCCATGGTAATGGATATAATTTGATGAAAATTGTTGATTAGAATTCAATTTACTCAACAACTTATATTTCTTAATGTTTTTTTCACATGTCTGCAACATCATGCTAGAGAATCCTCTGTGCCAAAACTCAGTGGGGTCATTGATGTTAGATTTTTATCATTTAAGCTAGCACTAACTTAGGATCTTAACTGAGAGAATAACAAGCACAACAATCAAACACATAAGACAATGAACACAAATATTTTCCTTGGGGAAACCATAAAGGAGAAAACCCCGCAACTTCCTCAGAGATAGAATCAGTACCAAAAGAAAAGCCCCAAAAACAGTAAGATGATATCCCGATAGTAGTAACCTCTTTCTCTCTAGCCCCAACAACTTCTTCTTCCTCATCTATGCGCTATAACTGAGTGTGAGTGAGTGTGTATGATAAATAGAGAGGCTCACTCTCTATTTATACTAATTCCCAACTTGACAATGACTCACTAGGGCTGAATTCTCTAGGAGAGTCTAATAACCCTAGGGCCCCACAACTATGGGGACTTTAACCCTTAAACAATAGGAGGGTTACCCACAATGACTTGACATGACTTGTTTACATTATAGAACCTCCCGATAAGAACATCGGGGCATGAAATGACTCAATTACATTACAGACACTTCCCGGAATAAACATCAGGGTACAATACATGAAATATACAAGTGAATACATTCCAAAGTTACAAATACATCAACAGTCCCTCTTAACTAGGAAGGTATTCTTTCGACATAATTTTTAGCACTGGTCTTCTTCTCTGTATCGACTAGATCATCTTGTCATCTTCATCTTCAAGTGGTCTTCATCTTCAAGTATTCTTCATCTTCAAGTCATCTTCATCTTCAAGTCTTCTTCATCGTGGGATCTGGATCATCACTCGATATGGATCACCACTGATGGATCATCACTGCTGGATCATCATCACTGTATCATCATCAAATATGGATCATCACTTGATCTGGATCATCATCAAGTTTGGATCATTATCACATCTGGATCATCATCATTAGTGCTATCTCAGAATGGTGCTATCCCTCGATTCTTCTCGTCATAGGAAGTTCTACAGAGCCAACCCTTTTTCATGTTGATTGTAGGCCTACCCTTCATGTAGGTATTCAACGCTTATATCTGACCCTTAGTCATAATGGCCCTCCCAACTCTTACATTTGACCTTATATTGTCAAAAAGGAATTCCCAGCACTCACATCTAACCTCATCTTGTCAGAAAGGCCCAGCACTCACATCTGACCATGTGTAAACACATCATGCCAGAATGGCTCAACACTTATATCTGACCATGTGCAAACACACCGCATAGGAAGGGCTCTGCACTTACATCTGACCATGTTCAAAAAAACTACATTGAAAGGGTTCTAAACTTACATCTGACCATGTTCGAAAACACCGCATCGGAAGGGCTCTGCACTTACATCTGACCATGTTCGAAAGCACCGCATTGGAAGGGCTCTCAGTCCCAGACTAAGGATTCCTGGTAACTGACCAAGTTCCTCCATTCTCCCAGAGAATGGCAACGCATCACCAATATGAGTATTCCTGGTAACTAACCAGTTGCCTCCATTCCAAGAATGGAATTCAACACCTATATCTGATCATGTAGGAACCAATCCTACAGTCACATCAGAATGGCTCAGCACTCACATCTGACATGGAAGGAACCAAATCCTCTCACCATGACAGAATGTCTCAGACCTTACATCTGACCATGGAAGTAACCTAATCCTCTCACCATGTCAGAATGGATCTAGGTCTCATCATTTCCCCTTGGAGGGAACCTAGATCTGGAGAACACCAAGCTTCTCCCTGAAGTACTCAAACTTCACTCTGGCCAATGGCTTCGTCACAACATCAGCTATCTGTTCATCTGTTGCAACATACTGGAGCTTCACTGCTCCTCTCTACACCATATCCCTGATATAGTGATACTTGATCTCGATATGCTTTGACTTGTCATGTAACATTGGGTTCTCTGACAACTTCACACAAATATGGTTGTCACAATATATACAAGTAGTATCCAACTGGAGATCAAATAAATCAGACAGTATCTTTCTCAGCCACACTACCACGCAACTAGCTGAACAAGCTGTGACATACTCTGCTTCAGCTGTACTCAGTGCCACACAGGACTACTTCCTACTAAACCAAGAGATCACACCTGATCCCATACTAAAGAAGCATCCTGAAGTGCTCTTCCTATCGATGGCACTACCTACCCAATCTGAATCAACATAACCCTCCAAGTTAATCTTCTGATTCTCCTCGTACTTGGGCCCATAATCAACTGTACCCTTTAGGTACCTTAGAATAAGTTTTGCAGCAATCAAGTGAACATGTCTTGGATCTGTCAAGAACTGGCTCAAGGTGTTCACAACAAAGCAAATATCTGGTCTCGTGTTCATCAGGTACATCAATGACCCAATCATCTGACGATACATCGTAGCATCAATCACTTCTGATGAAGCATCACTCAATATCTTCAGGTTCAATGCCATAGGTGTGGTTATGGCCTTGTAGTCCATCATCCTAAATCTCTTTAGAATCTCTATTGCATACTTCCCTTGTCCAAGGAAGATTCCATCTGCATTCTGCCACACCTCCATGCCTAGGAAATAGTACATCATACCCAAGTCTTTCATTTCAAACTTGGCAGTAAGCTTTCTCTTCGTATCAGCAATCAACCCATCCATACTTGTTACAAACAGATCATCGACATATAGTAGGAGTATCACTGGGTTACCATCTTCAACCTTGTAGTAAAGGTTGGAATCTTGTTTACTCTTGGTAAAGCCCAAACTGGATAGAAAGCCATCAATTTTTTTGTACCATGTCCTGGGTTCCTGTTTCAAACCATACAGGGATTTTTTCAATCTACACACATGAGAATCCCTGTCATGTGTCTCAAAACCGAGTGGCTGCTCCACATACACTTCCTCTTCTACTACACCATTCAAGAAAGAAGTCTTGACATCCATCTGGTGTATCTTTCATTTCATCACTGCAGCCAGAGCAAGTGCTGATCTAATGGAAGTGTATCTTGCTACAAATGCAAAAGTTTCTTCATAATATACTCCTTCTTTCTGGGAGAAGCCACGAGCCATGAATATTGATTTATATTTCTCTATGTTGCCATCTACAACATGCTTGATCTTGTAAATCCATTTGGAAGTTACGATGGAATTCCCTTTTGGTCTTGGGACAACATCCCAAACATCATTCTTCATGATCAATTGATACTCTTCAATCATAGCATCCTTCCATTATTTTCTTTCTGTCGCTTCTTCATAGTTGGAAGGTTCTTTATCAATAATGTCACATAGCAAGGCTACATAACTGGAGTAGGACCTAGTTCTCTTTCTTCCTCTTGTGAGGATTCTTCTCTTGAGGTGGATCCATAGGCTCTTAAGGTTCTTCTAATTCTCGATCCTCTTCTTGAATTTCTTTGTTCATGATTGTATCATGAATTCTGGGTGCTTCTATTTCTTCGCGTTCTTCAGCCGGTCTCTTCCTGGATTTGATGTAGGATGAATCTTCGTCAAATGTTACATCTCTGCTAATGTCAATATTCTTGAATCCTGGGAAGTATATTCTGTAAGCCTTAGAGCTTTCAAAGTATCCCACAAATATACCCTTCTTTCCTGAAGGATCTAACTTCATCCTCTTTTCTTTCATAATGTGTATGTATACATGATAGTCGAATATTCTAAGATGGTTGACTTCTGGTTTCTTACTGGAGAATACTTCTTCAGGTGTCTTGTTCTTGAGTACTTTGTGTGGAGCACGGTTCTGTACATATACCGTTGTTCTGGCAGCTTCTGCCCATAGATGCATGGGAAGATCTTGATCATGAAGCATGGCCCTTGCTACTTCCATGATCGTTCTATTCTTTCTTTCTACAATCCCATTTTGTTGTGGATTATATGGAGTGGATAACTCCCTCTTAATCCTCGAGTCTTTGCATATCTCTTTGAATTCATTTGATGTGAATTCTCTGCCATTATCTGATTGAAAGGTCTTGATATTCTTTTTTGTGTGGTTCTCGATCAAGGCTTTGAATTCCTTGAACTTGCTGAATACTTTGTTCTTCATAAAGTATATCCATGTCTTTTAAGAAAAATCATCAATAAAACAAAAATAGTATACATACCCACTTAATGAACTGGATGACATTGGACTGCATACATCAGAGTGGATGATTTCCAAGATTCCTTTTTCCTTGCTCTCACTACTTGGAAATGTATTCTTTGTGTTATTTCCTTTCACACATCCCTCTTAATCCCTGAGTCTTTGCATAGCTCTTTGAATTCATTTGATGTGAATTCTCTGCCATTATCTAATCGAAAGGTCTTGATCTTATTTTTTGTGTGGTTCTCGATCAAGGCTTTGAATTCCTTGAACTTGCTGAATACTTTGTTCTTCATAAATTTTATCCATGTCTTTCAAGAAAAATCATCAATAAAACAAAAATAATATACATACCCGCTTAATGAACTAGATGACATTGGACCGCATACATCAGAGTGGATGATTTCCAAGATTCCTTTTTCCTTGCTCTCACTACTTGGAAATGTCTTCTTTGTGTTCTTTCCTTTTGCACATCCTTTGTATACACCTTCATGTTTTGTCTACATTTCTGGGAGACCTTCAACAACTTTTCTTGCAAGTGGTAGTGCTCTGTAATGCACATGTGCAAGCCTTCTATGCCAAAGCTCATTTGGTTCTACTGAGTCATGAACCAAAGCTTTTTTTCTGGTTGGCCCTTCAATTTGTATAGTCCTCCTTCTTATTCCCCAATCACTACTGCATCATCAAAATACTTTCCCTTTGGCCACATGAGGACTTGGCCATCTAAAAATGAAACCCTCATTCCTTTTGTATCCAATGCAGATATGGAGAGGAGGTTCTTCTTTAGTCCAGGTAAAAACAATACATCTTTCATCTTGATAGAATTTCTAGAGTCTAGCTTGTATGAGGATTCACCACTACCTTTTATTGGATACTGGTAGTCATCTCCAAGTTTCACCTTGTGAGTTGATTCATGTTCAAATAGTTTCACAAAGGATTCCTTGAATCCTGTCATATGTTTGGAAGCACCACTGTTTATAAGCCAATCATTACTGCCATGTGTGATAGTACCCATGAAAGCGGAGATCAGAACATATTCTTCATCACTTGAAGAATCATCACTGTCTTGTCTGGTTCTCTTTGTGGAAGGTTCATCATCTTTTGCAGCATAAGCATGATGTCTTCTCTTGTTTCCCTTCTTCTTGTGAGAGCTACTTTTGTTTCTAGAACAATATCTAGCAAAGTGTCCTCTTTCATCACATGTATAGCAAATGTACTTAGACATATCTCTAGGCTTTCTAAAGTTACTCCTTTGGTGAGAGTGCTTACCTCTGTGGTGGCTAGATCTGGTTTTCTTGGATTGTACTGTGAGAGCTTGATCTTCACTTCCCATCTTTTCTTCTCGAGCTGCTATCCAATATTCTTCTTGAGAACATTCTTCCCATATTATGCTGGACTTGACTAGCTTCTTTCTAGCATGGATCCCTTGAATGAAATAGTCCCATGTCCTAGGGAGACCATTCAAGGTGGTCATTACAATCTCTGCATTCTCCACTTTTTCATCTACTTCTTTAAATTGTTCTTTGATCTGGGAGACCCTTTTGAAGTATGACTGTATGGTATCCACATTCTGGATCTTCACATTCTTCAACTGGTTCCTCAAGGTCATCTTCCAGTTTATGTTCTTTCCTTCAAACAGTTTGGTTAGGGCATCAAACATAGCTTTAGGTGTCTTTACGGAGGATACCTGTGTTATGAGGTGATCCTTGATTGGATCAGAAATAATCCTCTTATCCATAACCAACTTCTTCTTGTGTAAGGCCTTAGCCCCATCTCCCTCTGGAACTGGAACCTCCTCATTGATGTAGGAGTCCAACCCATTTTCTTCCAGGACCAGGGAGATCCTATACTTCCAGGCTTGGAAGTTGTCAGCTACCTTAAGATTTTCATCAAGCTTGGTATGATGAGAGATCTTAACTGAGAACCTCAAATGGAAATATAAAATATTTAGATCTTACCAGGTCAAGATGTTGGATCTGGATCTATAGCTAAATTTCTGCAATGCTGGTTCAGCAGCAGATTAGGGTTTGAATTTCCCAAAGTTCTGTCCAACCGAAAGATTTGATATTGATCTCTAAAATTTTATTTTGACAAGGAGGTCAATCCAGGCCTGGGCTCACTCAAAAATTCCACTTTTGTGGAAAGCCCTAATTTCCAGCAGCGGTGTTGGGTCAAAACTGAAAATGCTCAGAATCAGATTCTGCTTCGATAGAAAGATGCACCCTAGAGAGGAGGGTCATCCCAACCTTCTTTTGCTGAAAATATGTGGAGAGAGATTGAAAATGTAGGAAGCCCTAGTTTCTGCAGTGGCATAGTGTCTTGTTCTCAAGTTATCTTTAATACCATGTTAGATTTTTATCATTTAAGCTAGCATTAACTTAGGATCTTAACTGAGAGAATAACAAGCACGGAAATCAAACACATAAGACAATGAACAGAAATATTTTCCTCAGGGAAACCATAAAGGAGAAAACCTCGCAAAAGCCCCAAAAATAGTAAGATGATATCCCGACTGGAGTAGCCTCTTTCTCTCTAGCCCCAACAACTTCTTCTTCCTCATCTATGCGCTATAACTGAGTGTGAGTGAGTGTGTATGATAAATAGAGAGGCTCACTCTCTATTTATACTAATTCCCAACTTGACAATGACTCACTAGGGACGACTTCTCTAGGAGAGTCTAATAACCCTAGGGCCCCACAACTGCAGGGACTTTAACCCTTGAACAATAGGAGGGTTTCCCACAATGACTTTACATGACTTGTTTACATTATAGAACCTCTCGATAGGAACATTGAGGCATGACATGACTCAATTACATTGCAAACACTTCCCGGAATAAACATCGGGGTACAATACATGAAATATACAAGTGAATACATTCTGAAGTTACAAATACATCAACAATTGATGCAACAGTTAATCATGCATCTACGACGGGAGTAAGCCATGAAGAGGTATCTACTTCAATATTTGTACCATACTTCATTTGTGTGTTATATTATGTTTTCATGCATCATGTCTAACTATTTTAGCATTTAGTGAATTTATCCTCACTTCTCCAGTCCATTAGTGCATGCAACCAAGGGTAATGTTCGACCTACGACTCCACTCTCTAAAAAAAACCTAGTCTCCTCGCATGGAGCATACTTTTTGGTGAGATGTTCATTAATTCAAAGTTTTTTAGTACTTCTCCATGCATATATGTTGATAATTGTTGAGCTAATTGAGAAAGGATATTTTATTGCCAGAGCACATTTGCAGAGAGGATTTTGACAAGGAGGAGGACACCACAAGAATCCATACCTTGGATGGATTTAGTGAGTGTTTGTTATAAGTAATTGAGTCATAATTAAAAAAAAATTGTTAGTTCTTAAGTATTATATCAGTTAGATGATCAAAAAATTTGATCTTTTACTTGTAGTCTCCAAATATAAACATTGGTCCTAGAAAGAGGCAAGATGCATCAGAGTTAGGAAAAAATAGGAAGAAGTTATAGTTTTTATGTGTAGTCTAGGATTTGATGTACTTATATTTACTATGTACATTGCTGTACCTTTTAATACATGTACATTGAAATACAATCAAAGGGATGTCTACTTTTGTATTAAAACTTGCATTATATAATATATTTCATATTTTCTCTTTACATCTTCACAACATTCTTCAGTGTGATCATACATGTGTGGCTAATAATGTTTCTATACATAATGTTCCCATTTTTTGATAGCTTGGATGATTGCATGGAGATATCAGTTATAATGTTGAGTAATTATTAATGGAATATGAAGGACTGAAAAATATTAATGAACAATGAAAATAGCCCACAATTGACCCCAACACACATCACACGCACATTTTTAATGTTCTTAACCACAATCCAGCTGCATATACAATGTTAAATTGTCACTTGATAATAATGCACATTTACAATGTTCTTGAACACAGTCCAATTATATGAAATTTTATGAGTGTTTTCATGGCCTATCTATCATATGTGGTTATATTTTGAATCCCAATCCAAAATGTTCTGTTGGAAGCAAAAAATGGCAAACCTACTCTCTTGCAAACAAGTGTAAATTAGGTTGACATAGTATTTTTTGAAATGAATCAATCTATTCAAGATCTAATTGAAATTGTGTGTGTCTTAACGTCAGTTAGGAGCTCATGTGAACCCTTCAAATTTTCATAAAATATGAATGTATTGTGAAAAAGTTTGTGAATAATAATTTAAACCAATTCATTAATAATTAGACATCATAATCAAATTTATAACCCATGGAATATTAATCATTCCTATTTAAAGTTTCTTTGAAGATAATACCAATAGTCACGTTGTTTTCTATGATGCAAGTATACATGAAGAGACTAAAGTACAAATTTTCTTGTTACATTTCAATCTCTCCATGAAACATAATGCTTTCACAAAAAAATTTCAAAGAATACATATAGATAATTGAGACCAATACAAAAGACACAACCATCATATAAAAAAAAACCTAGAGTTCTTGCATGATAAACACCACACAATAAACAATGTTTATGAATAACTGGATACGTAAAAAAAATTACAACTGATGAATACTTGTCCAATTCAAACAAAAGAGATTAGCAATACTGACAAGATATTTTTTGCAAGTGATTCCTGAGAACCTACAAGGACAAGTGTTATGGTGTGATTTTCCACACCTGATACATCATGCTTTGATGGCCTATACATGTCCCTATGTAGACTCCTTTTACCCCTTTTTTCTCACTATGACCATCATGCTCCAATGAAACCCCTTAAAAGACACTTATATATGTGTATATATATATACGTGGGTCACAAGTATACAACCCGCTTATACGCAACTTGCACCACTGTCACCTGTGTACATCGAGAAATGTGCTAAAAAACAAAAACATATTTGGAGTTTTCCCACACTAAGTATTAACGGGCTTGTCCCTTGGCCTTCCATATGTTGGGAAACACTCCACTTCGACTCTTCACCTCCTATTGAAGGGCTATATATTGAACTACTATGAAGCAATGGAGGAGAGGAGAACTTTGAGAGAAAATATACTATAATGGAATTATTCCCCATTCTTATGTACTTGAGTCTGCATCCCTTAGTCCTTGAAGCAACCATTAGTGATATTTACCAAGATTTCCTTGATATTTGTGAGCTTGCATTTGTATGGAGGATTGAAGTGGCGAAGGGACTTAGTTTCTCGATTTCAACAAGGTGCCAACAGAGTTTGTCATCTTTATCTATGTTCATATTAATAGAAATATCCATTTCTCGTCCATTACATGTGTAATTATAAATATTTTCTATCCATGTATGTAATTACTTTGATTATGTATTGGAATATAACATCCTAGATTGGATTCTAACGCTTTACATATATCATGATTGTATATCTTTTTGTGGTTGAGGGAAACTTGTAGGTACAAGATTGATTGAAATCTTAACAGGGATATACTTCAAATGTCTGGAAGAAGGTATGATCCCTTGGTCTATTAGTATTAGTTTCCATTGTATGTTTATAATGATTGGAAATGGGTTTATTTATGGTGTCATCATGTCTATTGTGGTCCACCCCAAGCCATATGAGATATTCTTCGTAACAGAATTGGCGATTCCACTAGGGACTTCCTTTTTTGTGGGGTTTGGGTGCATTATTGGCTTGATTTTCTCTCTGCTTATCTGTGTTTTTTTGTTGTGTTTAGTGGTTGATTGAGTTATTGGCAGTCCCTTGGAGTAATTTGAGTCTTAGCTTATTCTTTACCACCTTTTCCTTTGTATACGCATCTCATAGAGCTTACATTCGCGTATATATGAGGGCTGCAATGTATATAGTTGCGTACATATGCTACTATTCCTTGAACAGTCCCGCACATCTCTCTTTTTCCTGATATTTGGATGTGTGGAGGTTATGGGTGGGTTGTGAATGTTGCTGAGTCTTCATGGGTTCTTATGCTTCCTGTTGACTTCCTCTATAATGACTAGAGACCTTTTTTATTGAATTTCTTTGAAAGTTATTCTTTTGTTTTATCTCATTCTTGTTTTATTATTAGTGCATTGGTCGTATTGGTCTCATTGTCTTGCTTGGATGGTTTGCTACTTGTTTCTAGGTGTGGGAATTTGTAAGTTATTTTTATTTTCATTTTCATTGCATCTATATTGAAAATACAAAAATATTTTGTCTTTCTATGTTTATTGCATTGATGTGGTACTTGCATTAAGATTGCTTGGATGGAATTAGTGACTAGATCTTCATATAGGAATGATTCATGGGAATTTGAAAGGAAATTTTTGCATTGCATGTAGTGGCATACCCTCTTTTCATGACTAAAAACAAGTTGAAATTGGAATTGTTTTTTAGGTGTGCATATTTACTTCATTGTTCAGTCATAACCTTACTAGTTGCATGCTCATTACCCTTTAGTAATCGCAGCCTTAACATTAATGCTTAAATTAAAATTGATTAAACATTTTTATATAATAGAGGTGCACCAACAAGATTAGGATTGTAGAGTCTTGGAATAGGGTGTCGTGAGTAAATATTTCCAAGACTATGACACAAAACAAATAGGTGTATGTTCAAGTAAGAAGTGAAATCCTTGGTATAATTAGTGTTCTCAGGAGGATCCTCTTACACATAAGTTAACCACAAGGCAAGGAACATATTTTTGATGGGGATTTCCCCTTTCCACTTTTTGTTGAGAGCCAGAGATATTTCAAGGATATTATTCATATGTGGGGGATTTTGAGGTACCGTTAGTGATTTCGAGCTTCGGGATTTGTTACCCTTCCCATACGGTAGATCTCTCATGTGAGTGTGACCTTAGTTTCCTTACTTAGGTATCGCAGGGGGATCTTATAGAGTTTATTATATGAGTGTCCTATCCAGGTAGGGGTCAGACAACACAGTCGCTATATGTGTTGAAGCTGAGGGCCACCGTAATTGGTTACACACCTCCTCTTCTAGTGTAAGGAGACGCAAGATTCTCCTAGGTGAGACATACCTGCTACATTGAAGAGATCACTTATCCTCTCTCTCTTCTTGTTTGAATTTGACTTAGTTTTATTAGGGGTTTTCTCTTTGTGTGCTACTTGGATTTAGGGATCATAATTAGTTGAGTCTTTGTTCAATTGAGTCATTTTGGATCAATTTCTGCCACCACAACGATATCGATGCCTAGAAGGACTATTTCATTGGAACCCTTCTACTCCTTAGAAGAGGACTAAATGTTATAGGAAACTTTTAATACTCTTTGATTCACACAAGGTTCTCTTTATTAGTACTACATATGAGAACATGAATTTCCCTCTGTCTCAGTCGTCTGCAGTGGGGCGAGGAACCATATGGATACCCGAAACTCTAGTTTATGCCAACCCTTCGGGAGCTGGTATTTCCCATACTACACGAACCCAGCTGTCATATTTTTTAGCTTCCTATAGGAGGTTTTCCTCAGAGAGGTCGGGTTCTTAGACTCGGCCTACTCCCTCTGGAATAGGTCTGTTTACATTTGGTATTTCATATTTCACTACATTTATTCCATCATCCCCTACCGGTCCCGATATGTATCCTAGTGTTGGACTTGGGGGCACTAGTGCTCCTTTCCTTTATCATCAGTTTGGGAGTGGTCATATTGAACCCTCCGCTCCATTTGTGGGGGTATTTTCTCTCCCTTTATCCGGTATTGACATTAGGGTTCACTCTCTCAGGGGTGATAGTGGAGACATGAACGTTGGGTCCACTTCTTACATTCCATCTTATGCCCCATCGTCCACCATATTGATTCCTTCAAATGATGTTCTAATGTCACATCCTCCTTATGTCTCAGATGGTCCCTTGGGAAGTAAAGCTCCACATAACTACTTCATCCCTGCATCAACTAGTGTTGTCATGTACGTGGTTCATATACCTCCTAATGTGTGTCGAGAGAAATCATCCTATCAGTTTTATAATTATGGTTATATGGAGCTTCCTTATCAAGGAATACCTAACCATCAAATCCAAGTGCAACCTTATAAAGGGCATATGGGAGGGGGTTATTATCCAATCATTCAAGGCTATGGCCTTTATCACAATCAACCCTATGTTAACTGTTGATGTATTTGTAACTTCGAAATGTGTTCACTTGTATATATTATGTATTGTACCTCAATGTTTATTCCGGGATGTATATATAATGTAATTGAGTCATGTCATGCCTCGATGTTCTGATCAGGAGATTCAATAAGTAAACAAGTGATGTAAAGTCATTGAGGTTAACCCTCCATTATAAGTCGAGGTAATATTCCCCACAATTGTGTCAAGATTAACCCTCCTTATTGATCGGAGGGAAAAGTCCTCACAGTTGTGGGGAACTAGGGTTATTAGACTCTCCTAGAGATGTCGGCCCTAGTAAGTAATTGTTAAGTGGGGCCGACATGTTGAAGTGGACATCAAGTGAATGAAAGAATATAAATAAATAGTGAGACTCTCTATTTATCAGACACACACTCACTCACTGGGGCGCATGAGTGAGAGAGGAGAAAACTCTCTCAAGAGAGAAAGAGAGAAAATAATGTTGGAGATCATCTTTATATTTTTGGGTTTTACTACTGCCATTGGTGCACATTCTATCTCTAAGGAAGTTGTGGGGTTTTCTCCTTTATGGTTTCCCTGAGGAAAATTATTTGTGTCTCTTGTCTCTTGTGTTTATTGATGTGCATGTTACTCTCAGATAAGTTCCTAAGATCATATTGCTTAAATGATAAAAATCTAACATGGTATCAGAGATAACCTAAGAAGAAGAAATTATGCAGCTACTGAAGCTAGGGATTCTTACTTTTTGGGTCTCTCTCCACAATCCATTAGTATAAGTATGCTAGGCCGACTCTCCATTGAAGGGTGCATCTTTCTGTCGAAGCATAATTCGATTCCAGGAATTTTAAATTTTTGGTGCAGGAAAGTAGGGCTTTTTATAGAAGAGGACTTTTTGAGTGAGCTCGGCATAGGATTTCTATGCTCATCAAAATCAAATTTTAGAGACCTGGGTTGAGTTTTTTGGTTGGGTGAAACTCCAGGAAAGTCAAACCCTAGTTTGACCTTAGCTGGAAAAACCCAAATACTAAAACTGATAAGTTTTGGTACATTCACTATATCTCAGGATTACAGAATTCTTCAGGGATGAAACTTTCATAGGTTGAATACAAAATCCTGATGTACAATGTATCCAACTTTTTTCCTCAAATTCGCTATATTTTAGGAGATATGATTCCTCCAAGTTAGGGTTCCAGCCTCTTCCAGAATTCATTCCTAAACATGACACCTAGGGAGAATTGCTATTTCATTGGCTAACATGTAACGTCCCTTAACCTCTGATTGGTAAAGAGGACGCTACCATGGCATTAACCATCCGGGCTACCAACCCCATGAACATGTGAATTCATAAAAATGATGAAACAGAATGCATTGAAGTAGAACATACAGAGATGCAATTATTTATCATACACAACGGAAGCAACATACATTCATACAAGCTTTCATTCAACATGTTCATCATAATCATTAACAATAAATAGGATTGCAGAAGTAAAATAGACAAGGTTACTTATCTTATAAGAACTCGTTCCACAACCAGCTACGTCGCTACAATGTTACACCCAATCATAGGCCAACGTGCTTTTTAATCTCTCAGCAACGCTACCACCCCCGAGCTGGGCATGATTCTCCAAGGAATACGGAACAAGTAGGCTTACACATAGCCAAGGATACACAAAACACAGCCAAGCCAACACAGTTGGGTTTATCATGCCATCAACAAGATAGCCAAGCCAACATGGTCAGGTTTATCAGGCCATCAAGGATCTGGGAAAGGCCAAATGCTAAGCTGGTGAGCCCATTACAAAGCTAGGAACACCTAAACTAGAACTAGCCTGACTTCTAAGACACCCACACACACCCAACACAAGGAATTAGTCCCTTCTCTGCTACACAATCCCTTAGGCCCTGCCTTCCCTTCCATTGCTATTCAGGGGTTGTGGAGAAGAAAGCCAGCCGTCTAGCTCTGTTTGTGTGGTTTCCAAACACACCAGGTTTATCAAGCAACCCAAGCCCCCATCCATGCTCCCAACATAGTCCAAAGAACAACCATTGCACGCATGCAATTAATCAGCAATTACAACTTAACAGGGGAAAACGAATCCTGAGTCATTCTTGGCCCTATTGTGGCCAAAAAAAATCCAAATCAAATTACAATAGTCCCCAAAACATATCAGTAAACACAAATTACAACATGGGGAAAACAATAGTCCCTCCTGGGAAACTAAGCCACCAGGAAGACTTGCACAGACCACACTGGGAAGAGAATACAGTCTCCCAACCTATGCATGAGGGAAACTTTCCCTAGACCCCAAAATACAGAGGGAAAACACACCCGATTCCACTCTGTGGAAGAACGTGAATGACAAATGATAAGCGACTCCCCTCCTAGCTGCGTGACATCCAACAGAAAAGATGCCTATGTGTGAGGATGAACATACTCCTATTCCCAAAATGTAAAGAAGACCCAACAAAACACAATGTAAGGGAGACCACAGCGAACCCACAAATCAGTCTGTGAGGAAAGTGTACACCGACACCATCCGCAAAATACGTAGAGGAAAATTGCATGAGTAAAACTAGGAAAATCTTGTGCATGACAATGAATAGCCAAGGGAAAGAATGGCATCATGGAGTGAGTGGAATGAGAGGCATAGTCATTCCTCTTCCCATCATGAGGTTCAATCCACTGGTGGAGTGTGCATGTGGGCAAGGACTAACAGTCCTGCCACACTCCACTCCCAGCCATAATTGCCCCCAACTAACAGCAGCAGTTTTTAATGGTGGTGGTTGGATAAAACAAGGAAAGATGGGAAAATCAAAGCAGGGTGGTGACACATGGATTTTCTCTCATGGCTCAAGGTTTGACAGTTCCCCCACCCTTATCCTTGTGAAAATCATGCCCCTTCTCAATTTAGTTGCCACGAACATAGTTGGTTGGGTTCATTTAATTAAAAATGCATATTTACATGATGACAAAACTTGATATGTATGCTACATGCCCCGATATACCATCAGTGACAATTTAAATCCGAAACATAGCATAACCAATCGATGGTGGGGCCTTGGCCTTTAGCTCCGCACCATGATAATTTATAATATATACGTCATATACATCTAATGCAAAGGGGTCAAAACCAGGGTGTTACATAACACATTATGACATGGAATTTGAATTAAAGTTAAAAGGCCCATTTTGAGTTGAAATTTCCTCTAATGCTTCTCCAATTTTCTGGATTACCTTGTAGGGCCCATAGTATCTTGGATTTAGCTTTTCTACTCCATTTCTTTTGAGGGATGTTTGTTTGTATGAATGCAAGCTAAAATACACTAAATCATCAACCTGAAAGGTCCTTTCCTCTCTATTTTTATCGACATATTGTTTTTGCTGATTTTGGGCAACCTGCAAATTGTCTTTTAAAAGCTTTAAAATTTCTTGGCTTTCTTCCACCCAATATTTAGCTTTTGGAGCTCTACTATCAACAAATATCATATCAGCAAATGTACATCACCATATAATTCTCTAAAAGGAGACATCCCTATTGACATGTGAAAGGTGGTGTTGTAGAAAAACTCACCCAAGTGTAGCCATTTGGTCTAAGCTTTTTGTTGTTCTCCCACATAGTTTTGGAGGTACCCTTCCAACCATTTATTCACCCTCTCTATTTGTCCGTCAGTTTGTGGATGGTAGCTTGTACTTGGATTCAATTTAGTTTCCACTAATCTGAAAAGTTCTTGCCAAAAAGAACTCATGAATCTACTATCTCTATCACTCACAATGCTCTTGGGGCGCCCATGCAATCTGAAGATTTCTTTGAAAAAAATATCAGCCACTTGTGCAGCACTAAAAGAGGATTTAATAGAAAATAAATGAGAAAACATAGTCCATCTATCCACTACCACATATATGCAATCCTTTCCCAAATATTTGGGCAAACCGGTGATGAATCCATTGATATATTGTCCCATTTTTGCTCCGGAATGGGCAATGGTTGTAATAAACCAGCGGGGTGTGTGAGTTATGATTTGTTTTGCTGACATAAATTACATTAATTCACACACTTCTGAACATATTCCTTCATCCCTTTCCAATATAACCTTTGCCTTAGTTGCCTATAGGTTTTGAAGATCCCCGGATGACCTGCTAGTGGGGAATCATGTGCTTCCTGCAAAACTTTGTATTTAAGCTTTGAATATCGAACCAAATAAATTCTGCCCTTATAATATATCAGCCCATTCAAAATTATGTAGTTATCATCTCCCATGAGTCCATCTAATACATCACAAGCAAACTTATCTTTGGCATATTCAACTAATAGCATGTCTTTCCAATTTTTAGCGATGTCCATAAGAGAAAAAGAAGGTCTTCGAGATAATGCATCTGCTACAATGTTATTCTTTCCTTTCACATATTCAATATCAAAATCATAAGATTGGATATTTCTTACCCACTTTTGTTGCCTTTCATTTAGATCCTTTTGGGTAAGGAAGTGTCTTAGACTATTATGGTCAGTTTTCACCACAAACTTGTTGCCTACCAAGTATTGTTAGAATTTGGCCAAGGCATGCATTATGGCCAACATCTCTTTGTCATATATAGAGTAAATATTTTCATGAGGCTGCAACATTCTGCTCTCAAAGGCTATAGGGTGTTGGCCTTGCTTTAGTACAGCCCCTACTCCTTCACCTGAGGCATCACATTCAACAACAAAAGGCTTAGAAAAATCAGGTAATGCAAGTATGGGACAACTACTCATTACCTCTTTCATTTTTTGGAAGGAATTTTCAGCCTCTTCATTCCACTTTAAAGCATCCTTCTTAGTCAAATCAGTGAGTGGAGAATTCAACTTGGATAATCCTTTCACAAACTTCCTATAGTATGTACATATTCCAATGAAGCCTCTTAATTCTGTGATGTTTTTTGGTGATGGCCATTCTAAGATAGCCCTGATATTTTCCATGTGCACTTTCACTCCATATTTCCCAATAATTTTCCCAAGATATAATAGTTCTTTCATCCCAAATTCACATTAGACATCTTAGCATACAAAGACTGTTCTTGCAAAGTTTTCAACACAATCTCTAGGTGTTGCAAGTGCTCTTCCCATGTTTTACTATAAATGAGAATATCATCAAAGAAGACTAAAACAAACCTTATAATCTGCTTGCAAAAGATTCTATTCATACATGCTTGAAATGTAGCTGGAGCATTAGTCAACCCAAATGGCATAACAAGAAACTCAAAGTGACCATAATGACATCGAAAAGCAGTCTTTTGCACATCTTGCTCCTTCATCCGAATTTGGTGATAACCAGATCTAAGGTCAATTTTGGAAAAGTATTGAGCTCTAAATAGCTCATCCATGAGCTCATAAATCCTAGGGATATGATATCTATTCTTGATGGTATTCTTGTTCAAATCTCTAAAGTCTATGCACATCCTCAAAGTTCCATCTTTTTTCTTTACCAACACTACTGAAGAAGCATAAGGGCTAGAGCTTGGTCTAATGAGTCCCAAATCTAAGAGTTATTGAATGGTCTT
The DNA here is from genome assembly GCA_001517045.1 of Pseudotsuga menziesii. Lineage (NCBI taxonomy): Eukaryota > Viridiplantae > Streptophyta > Pinopsida > Pinales > Pinaceae > Pseudotsuga > Pseudotsuga menziesii. The sequence continues at coordinate 104,821 of LPNX011229909.1, forward strand.
CTCAATCTCATATCTGAACTTCTTGGAATTTCTATAAGGTGGTATCTGAATGGGTGAAGTACCCTCCTCCAAAACAATGTTATGCTCAACCCCCCTATCAGGTGGTCTACCATGTGGAAGATCTCTAAAAACTTTTTCATATTTGTGTAAAAGTGTCTCTATATCCTTTGGGTGTTTAAAAAATCTGATTTTTGGCTTGCGAGGGGTGATATAACATTCAACATCCCATTCAATGTCACCATGCCTCAATATAGATCTCATACTATTGCAATTTACTACTTGTTTTGGGTAAGTGTTCTGCCCTCTCACAACCCTTAGTACCCCTCTTGAATCTTGAAATTTCATTTCAGGAATTTGATAATTTACTGAATGCTCTCCCATAGAATACATCCATTTCACTCCCAATACTACATTAGTATCATAAACATCAACCACATAAAAACTATCAACAAAATTATAGTTACCTATTGTGACTTGCAGCTTTGGAACCCATGTTTTGCATTACATGGTGTTGTTACATGGAATGACAACTGTGAAGCCATCGAATGATTCAATTGGTATCCTTATTTTATCCACCATCTCTACATCAATGAAAGTATGTGTAGCTCCTCCATCTACAAAAACTGAAGCTCTTTGTCCCAAAACCACACCCTTGCATTGAATTGTGTGATAGCGAGGAACTGCTGAAAGTACTGCCGTTCTTGCTTTGTCTGGTGAAGGATGATTTTCTTCTTGTATTTATTCTTCAACTGATGTCTCATATGCCTCCTATTGATATGAAGTGTTCCCATATTCATCCATACCCCCTTCATACTCATCATTATCAGAAAATAATTCTATGTATTAAGCCTTTCCTTTAGCACATTTATGCCCCGGTGCCCATGGTTGGAAGCATGTGAAGCACAACTTTTTCCTTCGAAGTTAATCCCTTTTTTGTCCTTCTTTATTATTATTTTCCAATGTATCCTTTTTCCAAAACTTCTTATCAGGTGCATCCTTTTTCCAAGGCTTTCTTTCAAATTTGAAGTTAGGCTTGGGAGGAAATCTTGTTCT
>LPNX011229923.1:4130-41585 GCA_001517045.1 Pseudotsuga menziesii
CTTAGATTCTTATCAAGGAGAAAGAAAACAATGGTGGAATTATGTATGGAAGAATGAAGGCTCTCTAAAGGCCAAGATCACCTTATGGCTAGCCTTGAGCAACAAACTTTTAACTTGGAGGAATATCAAAAAAATAGGGTGGCAAGGGCCGAGCTGGTGCGTTTTATGTCATTCGGAAGAGGAATCGGGCTCTCAGGTGTTTGTTTTTTGTCCTTATGCAGAGAAGGTGTGCAAGACAACCACCAAAGAGCTAAAGTCACAAGAATTACATGAAGGAACTTCTCTGGAACAGAAGTGCCACTCGTGGTGGTCATATCACTCGTGGACAAAGGAACACAAAACAAAGGAAAAAAAACTCAAGTCACGAATCCTGGTATCACCGATCGTCAATAAGGAAATACCTTGGGCCTATTTTGATGTATCAAGCCAAGGAGAACCTCCCTTGGTAGGATATGGGGGTGTATTATACCTTTCATAGAATCACAGGTTATAGATCAAATTTGCACCATGACAGTGTACTAACAACAAAACAGAGCTAGTGGCCTTGCATTCAATATTGGAGCAGGTTGTAAAAATAAATTTAACCATCCTCCATATATACGGCGATTCCAAAATGGTTGTGGATTGGTTCAACAATAAAATCCATATTAAAGCACCACACTTATAATAGCTTCTTAGAGCCATACAAAGGCACTTGAATTTCTTCTTTGTCTTCTACATAATACATGTTTACAAGGAATTGAACATAGAGGCATATCAGCTTTCAAAAAATGCCCTATTGTTAGTGTTAGGGCAAACTGAGACAAAAGAAATTTGTCAAGGATAACTTTTCAAGAGATCCTTGTTTTGTGCAGCAGAACGATGTAAGGAAACAAAAGATTTTGAAATATACTATCATGAAAACTCAATGTAGCTCTAAAACAATTCGAGCACACTCTTTTTGAAGGATGATTTATCTGAATGAAATGAGGCAAGGATCCTTTATAGGATAAAAAAAAATGAGAGTCCAAAGAGGATAGTCCATGATCATTCGTCCTGAATGATTGATATTTTCCATTTGGAAGATATATATATATATATATATATATATATATATATATATATATATATATAATTTATTTTTATTTTTTTTCATTTTAATTATTTTTGTTATTGTCTTTCATAAGTTTTTTTTAATTTATTAATTTTGTATTTTAAATATTTTAATTTTTAAGCATTGTTATTTTTTTTCCAATATTAATAAATCATTTCAATAGGGTAAGCAGTTGATGTTGGTTAGTTGGGTGGGAGGACGGAAAGTAGGGGTTAAGCACTTGAAGTATGGGTAGATGAGGGTATGATGGTGTGCTTTGCGCAAGCATGGGCTGGCTCGGATGTCTGTGAGTAAGCATTCCCTCGGACTAAAAGTGCTGAAGTGTCTTTTGTACTGAATCTAAATCTTAACCCCAAGCTGGCTCAATTTTTGTTTATATTTAAAAATTGGCATTTTTGTGATTAAAAAAAATCAATCAATGGGTTTCCAAAAATTTGTAATTTTATACCAAAAACAATAGTGTACTACCAATAGCATCATTTTTCGATTCGGGAGTAAAAATAGCCACTAAATGCAACCTATAAAAAAATGAAAACTATTTTAAGTTCTCGCTAGGTTGTATAATGTGTTGGTAAATTATTTCACTGTGGTAGGAGAATATCACCTAACAATCTACAACATTGAAACAAAAAATTTAAAATAATGAAAGACAAAAATGGTATGCATGTGTAAAGAATTATATTGCATACCTTACGAACTATGTGAGACATGTGTTTGATAAATGTTGCAAGAATTTCAAGTTCACAAACAATAAAATCATAGAGAGAAGATATAGTTGAGCCTTCATATAAGGGTTGTCATGCCTTATCAATAAGAGGTTCATCATGAGGGGTGGCAGGCGCGGGGGGGATCCTCTTGAATCCCAAAGGATATGTAGAACAGACCTTTGCCTGGGGGCTTGGTAGAAGAACCAATAACGAAGCGGAGTGGCTGGCCCTTATCCAGGGCCTTCACCTATTAAACACTAAGAAGCTTCGCAAGGTTTTGATATTTGGGGACTCAAGGCACGTCGTTTACAAATTGGTCAATGGATATCCTACAGGAGCTATCAAATGTCGTCAGTTATATGGAAAAGCCAAACTTCTCATGGCCAACTCCTATGAGATTTATCACATCCTTCGGCAAAACAATACAGCAGCAGACAGTATGGCCAATGTGGGAGCCTCCCTCCCGCAAGGGTACTACAGTCAGGATGGAGCCCAGCCCATTCTCAAACCCATTCCTTAATGCAGTGTTGGAAGCATCCCCTTCGTCCAACCACTACTTGGAATTTCTTAATGAAGCACTTAACCCTCCCTCAATTCAACAAAAATTCCTCACCCCCCCCTCCTTCTCCTTCTCTTTCCATTTTTTCCCCTCCCCCCTTGTCATTTTCCCCTTATCCCTCCTTTTTTCTCCCCCTTCTACCTTATCCCCTCCCCATTCTCCTAATCCTCTTTCCCCCCTCCTTATTCCCCCCCTTCGTAGCTGGCCTCCACTCAATTTTTGACGGCTCCTGGCATTTAATCGCTCGTCCTCTCAGCATCTATCCCCTGGCCACGTGGACTATAGTCTGTCCTCCTTTCACCTTGATCTCTCCAAGCATTAAAATTCTCAGGCTGTGGGTTTGTTGCTATCCTCCCCCGCACGCTTGCTCTATCTCCGGCCCTCTCCTTATGCCGCTCCATTACAACGCCATGTATTCATTCTCGGCTTCGGAACAGTCTGGTTCTCACGACAAGCTGCGAATTCTCCAGAAGGTGGTGACTGGTATTGAAGGAGGCAGGCTGTAAGGCATCCCTTGGCAGGCTCTCCCCCTCACTCGCTCATTTGTGAGGGAGAGGCTTGCTCTCGCAGCCTTCTCCAACTGCCACTGTAATTTCTCTTCTGCGTCGTGGCCTATAGGCACTGGATTTGGCATAAATTCCACTCACTCTAGCAGCCTGCGCCGAGTCTTAGGTTGCCTCTGCTCCGGGTGGCAGGAAGGCGTTGTGGGAACGCTGGTTTGCCCTGACAGACAGGGGGTTCGGTGCTTCAGCAAGAACTCTCAGTGCTGAGTCGCTTTCTTAACTCTCCCTTGCTCGAAATTACGAACAGCACTCTAATTGCTGACCCATTGTACAGTCAGTTCGCTTGCCTAGAAATCTCTGCAGATTCTGGCAAGATGGCTCAAGCTAGGGATAACGCAGGTATTCAGGACATTAAGAAAAATCTTCGACGCTTGTATGAGATGGTAGCCATAGGAGTCATGGACAACAAGGAGATAGCTCAGGAAATCAAAAGTATGGGGGAAATTGTGAGTTACACTTCATTACAAATCAGTAACCATGACTCCCGGATCGATGACAATGAAAGCACCTTGCGAGAGATGATGGGAAAAGTGGATAAGATCCAGGAAGATCTTGAGCGTTTCATCACCATGAATCAGGGAAGCAGGGTCAATGGAGCAACTGTCGAAGCGGAGCGTCCAATGGAGGAAGAATCAGTTGTGCAGCCAAAACACTTCAAAGGAAACCTGTAGTCTGGTTCTTTTTATTATGGATACATGTTTTTTTGTCTCTTATTATGTAAGCAATATATAAGGGTATATACTGCCCGAGTTGTTAGTTATTATGGAAGAACTTTGTATGCAGTTTTTTGGACAACTTCTAGGTTCAGCCTACAGTGCTCCACCTTTGATCTGCAGGATTATCCTTCCTCATTTTGATCTGTACTAAATGGCTGTGCACAGCCTGTTTATAAAATCCTTTTTCAGTTTTTGTTAAAAAAAAATAAGAGGTTCATCATGAGAATGTTCATCAAAATTATCATCTATCAATGGAGCAAAGGTTCTATGGATCAATCTATTTATACCATCATTCTCCATTATATTAGTACCATCATTTTCTTGGACGGTAGGATTAAATTCATGATATCCATTAGCTTATTCACCAATGTTTCTGATACAATTTGGCACATTCACATCCTCCAATCCAATCCTATGACACTCTGTCTTTGTAATATAAACAATCATATTTTAAGTATATATACCAAATATTAAAGCAATAAAAAACTTTTAGATGATAGTAAAACTAAATGTGTAATAAATAATGTCTTGTTATCAATGGAATAAATTCACACCCCCTTTAAAGTTCCCACAATACCAAAAATATTTTTTAGTTAAATCCTTTAAAAATCGTCTATATCTTTCACTTTTTGTAATGGAGCCAATATTTACTATCACCAAGTTGCTCGCTTACCCTAGCAACAATGTAGCCTTCTATCCATCCAAGTGACAATAATCAAGTAAGAAACTAGAAACCAGAGAAAATAAATTATACACTAGATATTCAAAAATATTCATCTTTGAATAAATAGCATTTTCACATAAACGTCGCATCACTCTCCATCTTCAAATCATGTCACAATGATGTTTCACCAACAAAACCTCAAAGGATCTCCTTCACCGCTAGTATATAGCTATAGGTATGGAAAAATATCATCCCATAATACATGTGGAATAAATGATTTAACGTTCTCTTATCTTAAGAATGGTAATAAAAAAATGTATTACATGATGCATGTGGGATAACTCCATTTTATGATATTAGAGTTGTTTATTCCTTTATACAACCAACAAAACCTTAAAAATCATCACTAAATATTCCAACCCTCCCCCTTAATGATGACTACAGAGAAACAATACAAATGACGGAAGATGGCATTACATTAACATCCCCCTTGATGACAACTTCTAGAATTTCCCATGAAATGTGAATAAGAACACACTTTGCCTCATGAAGTTGATGAAGATAACAATTGTTGCTCATTGAATCATGAAAGTACACCTAAACCAAGCTGCACATGAACTCATGAAGAACACCACAATAGTGTATAGAAACCTCAGGTGGTAAGTGCAACATAAAACGTGTCCAACAAATAGTCATCACAATTGAACTAACAGATATAAGAACTATGTATTATGCCTCATAGTGAATACAAAAACGCTAGATGGCATAAACATAAAAAAAATTTCCAATAGACAATGTACATAACCAAAGAACTCTATTGAAGATACATCGTGAATACAAGACCCCCAGATGGTTTATCCATCGAAACATGTGTCCAACAGATAATTATGATTATTAATAGAATAAAATGGACATTCTTTTCATTACATTATAACTGGAATAAGGTGATATTAAATGGTAGTTGATTACATTACATCCCTTCTTAATTACAACTTTACATCTTGGATAAAGTGGAAAAAGGTTTCACTTTTTTGTTGTCAAGGATAAGCTGGCAAGAGGAACAATCCAGAAGAACCAAAGATAAACACAACAATATTCTTAAGATAGGAAGGAACAACAGAACCGTAAGGTGCCCCACAACTCTTCACAAATACCCTTGTAGAGAAAGTGAAGTAAATAGAGAGATAATAGACACAAAAGAACTTCCAAGAGTAAAGCATATAATGAAAATGATAAGTACATAATGAAAATAAAATACTTGACACTGTATATGAAGGATAGAGAATATGAAACTTCTTTTACACAAATAAGGGTCACCAACAACATATAAATAATGAAAAAAATATAATACTAAGATAGAATACTGAGAAAAATAGGATCAAGTAAAAAAGATATCACTTAGGGATTAGAAAAAATAGTAATCAAGCAACTAATCCTTAGGCATTGGTTGGTTTCTAGTTGTTACCATGGTAAAATTCTAGAGATACATGCCCCTAAAAAAATCAAAACATCTTCCACACAAGAAACTTAGAGACTAGTAAAACTAGAACAAAACAGCCTCTAAAAACATGATGAATAAACTAAGAAGGTAAACCCTAATGCAAACAAGACAATAATCATAGATAAATAAATGACACATTGAAAAAAAAAACTGAAAATCCTCTCCAATAACGAAACCCAGTAACAACTTGCTGACAGATTTGCAGATCTACAACAGAAACAAGGAACGAAAAATTGGTTTCAACGAAATATTTGTCGAAAATAGATCTCATGCACTTATTCTACTAAACAAACGTGTGTGTACGCATTTTATATGTGGGAAAGGAACATGTGTATGTGCTTACTCCAAACAAAAGACATGTCTCTGGCCTAAACTGTCTGAAACTATCCAAAAATAAAAAGTAGTGAAACCAGTCATCATTTCGTACGAAAACATATGAAAAAATACAACTAGAGTCAAACAAGCAATAGATATGCTGCAAGAAAGATAGATCATTAGTAGAAAGTTAGTATACAATGGATTTCAACCCAAATCTACAAAAAAAAACTTGAAAATCTCAAAATTAATATATGAGGGTTATGGTTTACAAAAAAAAACCTCAAATATAGAGAAAAATCCCATATCTAAATAATAACCACAAGGGTTTGATAGATCTGATGGCAAAGTTTCTAGATATGGAGTGCCCAAAACGAATTGAAGAATTGTTGCTTGTAAAAAAATCAAAAAATTACAAAAGAAGATTGAGCAATGTAACTAACTCTTATACCATGTTAGATTACTGAAAATATGCATAAACATACAACAATATCTTTGTTAACATGCAAATCGAGAATATACTAGTCTAGCCTTCTATCCATCCAAGCAACAATAATCAAAATTAAGAAACTAGATACAAAAGGAAAGAAATGTTAAACAGGATATATGTTGTAAAACCCCAAATAGAGAAACATCTACAAGAAGATATTGTTTTCTTATTCTTCATAAATCTCCTTACAATACATCATCCTTGCATAAGCATCACATCACTCTTCATCTTCTCCTCATGTAACAATGATGTTTCACCAACATACCCTCCAAGGGTCTCTTTCACCTTTATTATATAGCTAGAGGTATGGAAGAATATCATCCCATAACACATGTGGGAGAAAACCACTTCTCTTATATAAAGAATGGTAATAAGAGACTTTATTACATGATGCATGTGGGATAACTTTATTTATAATATTAGAGTTATTTATGCCTTTACATAACCAACAACACCCCATAAGTCATCATTACATATTCCAACACTTAGAACATCACATGATTCACATAATTATCTCCTTATATCTTCATGTTTAAATATAATTTATCTAGACATTGAAATTTCGATGATAGTTGAATGTGTTCTTTAACAACCATATGTTTTATTGACCATAATAATGAGTTAATGTAAAATTCTAATTATTTTATAAACATAGTATTTATGTTGCGGTCATGCTATGAATCTCATTAAAGTTGTTGGAGTCCATCACTTCCACAACACCCTTGTTTTATAGATTTGAAATCCCAAACCACTTGAGTAAGAAGATGCAATGGGAAACATGATTATGCCAATGCTATAATGCAAATACATTTATATGCCAATCAATACACATTGAACAAGCAAAGTAAATTTGAATGGACATGTCACCCTTTTACGATTGTCATAGAGAGAGATCGGAAACATTGAAGGGACATTGTTAAGCCCTTTATTATTATAGTCTTTTAATGTTGAAGGTCAGACTTAATATCAGTAGTTTGTTTAATTAGTAAAAGTGAGGCATCAAAATAAATATTGCTCGATAAAAATAAGACATCAATCTTCTAGCTCAAAATCTAAAAACTAATTTTTATAGTGATTTTACAATAAAAAATGGTATATTATTACATATATATAAATAACAAAATTTTCAGAGAAGTATAAGTTAAGATGGTAAGATGCATACATACAAACATCAAATGTGTGTGGTGTGTATTGATTGGAATTGAATTCAAGCTAGAGCACAACTCCAATTCCATGTATTAATTACATGCTACATAGAAAGATAGAAGCCTCTTTTTTATGCATTGTCATTAATTCCATGTATTAATTACAGACAATATAAGAAAAGCATAGGATCCCTTTTTGATGCATTGCCATTTACAATAAGGTTAAATTTGTTTAAACAAAGAAAAATTAAGATCGTATAATTTGACATTAAAATATATTATTTTAAATTTGATGGGGTTATTAAACTTAATTTATGAGAAAGACGTGTTAAAAATGATTGTTTGCCTACCTCTCAACAAATAATTGTTTTTCACTAGAGGAAATTTCGAGTTAAAATGGAGCAAATAAGAAAAAGTGTTCTTGTTGAATTAGAAATTCAATTATTAATAATATTTCAAACAATAAATTCAATGATAATTGGTGACTTATCATATAAAATTTAAGGATAATTTCGTGTCATATTTATATTTGATGGTGTTTAACTATATATATTTTAACTTTGATATTGATAGATATCATTAAAACACTAAATATGGAATATTTTATATTATAGATATTTATGTTATTTAATGTATAACACGATCATTTATTTATTCTAATGTTGTGTTGTTCCATTACATATTAACAATATAATATTATATAACAATAATATATACTATTTAATTCATGGTCGTTCGTATGAAGTATTATTATATTATATGTTATAAATTATTATTATTATTATCATATATTATTAATAAGAATTATCGATTCCAAAATGTATCATATTTAAGAACAAAATGAAAATATTACTAATTTTTTCATAATGTTTGATATATAATTTTAAATTTAAACATTTTTATTAGATGTTTTGCACTTTCCAACCCATTTTTGTCGGTATCCAACGACAAAGAATTGTTAAAATTTCATCGTTGAAATTGCATTTTTAATTGCAGAAATGGATGTACTTTCCTCCAAATCCCTGGGCAACCTAATTATGCAATTTCAACAATGTATATATGCAATTTTAACAATTTTGGTTGGATTTCAACCAACAAAATCATCAGAAAAAACAATGCAAAATGTCTAACATTTAACTTACTCTGTTTTTTCCAATAAGTTGCCACTAACTTTCCATAATAACCTCCATTTAAGACATTTATAAAACTCTAATAGAGATATACAACTTTTTTGCTATACATCTTTTACAATTTAACATAATTTTTTTATATAAAATAAAAATTGGGAAATCATTTCTAAATTGGATATATTAAAAGCTTGAGTAAAATAATATTTATTATATAGTATTTTCATTTATATAAATAATATATTATTTACTGTATTTATTTACTCAATATTAATAATAATTATTTATTGTATGATTGTTATTTTTATATACTTTTTATTATTATATGTAACTCTTATCTCATCATTTTCGATTAACTTAATTTAAATGGTAGTGTAATTATAAGTGACATATTATTTTATAAATTCTTTAAGAGAAACATTTTTTACCAAATTTCTTTTAATAAATAAAGTCAAATAAAAAACAAGGCAGGGATGGCTAATGAAGTTACTCTCTTTGTTTTATCCATCCTTTCACCAAATAGAATAGGGAGTTGAAATGTTTCCCCTTTGACAATCTTGTTGTACAAAGCTTTTATCTTTGACATCTTTTTACTTAATTACTACACATGTTAAGGTAAAATACTTGATCTTAATCTATTCAATTTTCATAAATTTTTCGTTGACTTAACATTAGATTTTAACTACAGTAAGCTAAAGTAATTTGACGATAAATAGGGTGGTTGTAGTCCAAACTTCGACAAAATGGTAGTTTTCAAGCAAAATTATAAGAAGCTTGTGAAACCCTAAACCCACCACCATTCCATAAAATGCGATTATTTTTATGGTCGTCCCCCATTTCCCAAATTTAGCAACTTCCAATGCAAGAGTAGCATATGACATTTACATCGATGCAATAAGTATATTGTATATAAAAAGAATGACTTTCTCCATTTTGAATAATTTGTTAGATGTTAGATGATAAATGAATATGTGGTCAACAGTGGACACAATCTCCTAATTTCTATTTCAATTGATGGACTTAACAATTTGCATTATAGTATATTTTAAGACGGTATAGTTTCACATATGGCGAGGTTTGTTTTGTTCACTAAGTTGGGTTGTTTACTTAGATCTTTAAGACTTGTGAATTTTTAGTAATGGTGGGATTTATTTTGGTATGTGAGTTACATTTTAACTAATGTCTATGTAAATATTTAGAAATACCATACTCAATACTAGAAATTTATAAATAAATTTTAGGAAAGCTTGAAAGTATACACATTCCAATAAAAAAACTATTGCATGTGTTTTCATTAACATTATCATTATTTAAATAATTTATTTTTATTATATTTTATTTTGTTAACTTTGGTAATAATTTCAACAATCTCACAATAATGTTTAGAGGTATGGGTTAGGCTTGCTAATAATAACTTTCATGGGAGGCTCTAGTTGATTTTCATTGTTGCTTTTTATAGTTGATGGTCGATTTACACTTTCAACATTTGGTGTTGATATGTCCCCTTTATTATTCACATGATTCAACTTTGTTATACATTTTTGGAAGGTTCCCCTCTATGGAAGGAACCCCTTTCTTTTATTTAAGGAAACCTTATGGTTCCTTTGCGTCATGATCATTTGGGAACGTGTAGCCATCCCTACATGCATGGGTACATTTGTATCATGACTCCTTTTCATCTTGCTCTAGGCCTTTAATATTTGTTTGACACCCACATTGAAGATTCGCAACACCCATGTTTGAAGAGCAAAGATGAAAGGTCATGGAACCCTATTTGAAGAATCGTGGGAGATGAAGGGTCACATGCCCTAACATAGTTCATGTCTTGTAGTCTCTCCACTCTGGTCTCAACTCTTTTAGGGAGATCCTCCAATATAACCATGACTGAAACAAATTGTTCATGGTACAGTGGTTTGCAAATCGAGGTTGAATCTGAGGAAAACACCACTGAAGCATCTAAAAATACATGGTCAATAACATGCTTATTATTATGGTGCTTATACTAAAATTAATATATATTTAAGAAATTATACATGATTATTAAATTATAGCACAAATCACTTTCAACTCTTTTAGGGAGATCCTCCAATATAATCATGACTGGAACAAATTGTTCATGGTACAGTGGTTCACAAATCGAGGTTGAATCTGAGGAAAACACCACTGAAGCATCTAAAAATACATGGTCACTGAACATGCTTATTATTATGGTGCTTATACTAAAATTAATATATATTTAAGAAATTATACATGATTATTAAATTATAGCACAAATCACCTTGGTTTGTAGTTCGAAATCAAGATATCTATTAATTTTTTCACTATACAATACAATCTCGTGTTTTTATAATCACTTTGAATTTTAACATAGTGCATTTGAATTTTAGCAATACTATTTTTTATTTTCATGTAATTTATAAATGTTGAATTGTACTAATATTGCATTGTACCTTGATTTTATTTGAAGTTTAACATAGTGCATTTGAATGTTAAATTATAGTTACTAATATTGTAGAGTACGTTGATTTAATATTATTGGAAATTGTGCAACTTCAGAAGTTATTCTTATTGTACTTGTATTGTATTTCCTTGTACCTCCTACAGGAGATTACACTTATGTAATTACTCATGCAAGCCCTATAAATAATCAATGTAAACCCAGGTAAGACTAAGTAAAGAAAAGAATAAAAATAAATATTATTTTGTGTATTTCCCCAAGACAGGTCGGCCTTAGTAAGACTATCAAGTCTGCCCCAGTAAAAAGCCGCTTGGAAAATCAGTATAAATAGAAGGTGCCCCTCCTCATTCATTTTTCACTCACTCAAGTTCATTGCAACATAAGGAGGTGCGTTACTGCAACCAAAAGGAGTGTTTTTTGGGGGTTGTATCTTAGAGAGACTACTATATCTCTTTCTTCTTCTCTTTATTCTCATAAGTTATCATCTCTATACGAAGGCTTCTTGGGTTTTTCCCGATTAGGTTTCTTAGGATAAATTCTTGTGATTTTATTTCTTGCACTGATAGATATTTAATTCCAAAAATTATGACAAACTTTTTAGATAATTCCATTTTGTGTTATATATATATATATATATATTAAAAACAACTTTTTATGTTCTCCCAGTTAAAATCAAATGTTTTATATGACCTTTTTTATTATATAAATTGTCCCATTTATATTGTATACTTTTATAAATTGTGTTAAATTTTTAAGGGTCATCATTTAAATGGTGTGGTAATTGTTTTTTAACCTGAAATATTGGTATGTATGCCTTTGTTAAAGCAAAAGAACTTGTTTCTTATGATAATTTCTATGCAGGGTTTCTAAAGTGCCTAACGACTACCCACTTGAAACTACAACCATCTTACCATTTTATTTTATTACTCAAACGCAACTCTACTCTAAATCTTAGTTTTTATATATTACAAATTGCACTTTCTTATTTGTATTTTCTATCAAAAGCTTATTTATATATATGATAATGTCTATACAAGGAGTTTAAAGTGCCTAAGGACTACCGTTGTTCAAGAAAACACACCCTTATAACCTAGGGTCTCTGGAGTTACCAACTTACTACGCTACACTTGCAAACAATCAGCTATGTAGAAATTGAAATAGAAATAGGAAGAAAACTTTGCAAACATGGTTTATGACAATTGATCCAAGCCTTTTCTTCTCCTCTTCCAGTTGCTTCCACAACTTTCAGGGCTTCTCTAATCATCTGCAAAGGACAAATTCTTCCTGCATATATATATATATATATAAAGGTTAATGAAAAACATATTTTTAATGAAATTATAAGATAATTCAATAATCAACTTATACAAGAATGCACAATATTGGAAGAACTTTCTTTATTGATAAATAGAGAATGGTGAGATTACAACCCAACTTTTAAAACAAGTACTCCTTATGTAAACCGAGGACACAGTTCTGCTGCTTCAAGATATATGAAGGCATACCACCAGCATACTGTTGCTCTTCTAAGAATGATTGATTAGCCCCATCCCATGACCTCTATTTATACATGAGGTAAAAGAGAGGTTTCGAAGGTTATGATGGTTGAGATAGTTGAGATAGTTATGATTAAGGGCTCAACTGATCTGGACTAATCGTGTTTTATATTTTTTGACTTCGAATTAAGGTACACACAAGTATTGAAATAGGCAAGTCATGTATGGCACGCTCCTTGCTTTAAGGAAACATGTGTGTTCAATGTACACGCAAGTTGCAATACACATATGCAGGTTGTTGTGCAAATAGTCGCATGTGCAACCCTAATCTCCCAAATAAAAATATACTTGGTTGATCAGGAGATGATGTATGAACAGTCATGCCCATCTATAGTGTTTTGGCTACTTCAATTCAATTTGTCATTTTGTGTCCCAACATATTGGATGTCAATACTCGGAAGGAGGAGTGTCATTTTACATGATAACAACTACCTACTTGAAGCTATAACCATCCTACCATTTTATTTTATTACTCTAGCTCAACTCTACTCTAAATCTTAGTTTTTCATATATTTTCAAATTGCACTTTCTCATTTGTTTATCCCAATCAACAAGGCATATAAATGGTTGATCCGAGAGCACAACAACTCTACACATGAAGAACATCATAATCAATTATCGATATGAGCTAAAACATGTGAAATAGATATCCTTCATCCTTGGACTCCTAACTTTATATATCCTTGAAACCAAAGATCAGTCATCATTTTCTATATCTGGTTTATGTAAATGTGATGCATGCTCCACAAGCTTTGGCCTCATCTATGACATATTAGCACTAACATTTGCAAAAAGATATGAACTCACTCAACCATAAGCTTTCTCAAAATAGGATTCATATTTACATTAAGAAAGCAAAGAAGAAAAACCTTAAACATAATAAATATGTAAAAATAATTTAAAAAATAATTCTTGTACAACATAACATCTTTATTATATTTTTTATATTCAATAAGAAATATAATATTATTTTTTAAACAAAATTATCAATTCCTACTATTTTTTAAACAAAATTATCAATTCCAATAATTGGTGAATCACAATTAATTGTATAAACAATTTTCAAAGATAACTTATATTATTTATACATAGCTTAACTTTCGTTTATTTTTCATATTTTATAATGTTTTTTTTATATTTTATAATATATTTTAATATATTTTATTATATTTTGGATCTGAATGTAACGAGTTTAAAATATATTTTTGTAAATCCTATTTGAAAGGAAATAGTGTTTTGTTTTAGAATTTTGGTAAATTTTTTATGTTTTAATGTATTTTTTTATATTTATATTAAGTTTTAATTAATGATATTTTTCAACATAATATTGGTGATATATTTTTTATTAATATATTTTTTTATTAGTGATATATTAATAATATTTTTTTAATTTAATAATGTTTCATAAAATGTTTATTCTTCCATTGTTTAAAATGAAATGATGATTATTGAAAATATATTTTTTATAGGAAATAGTGTTTTATTTTAGAATTTTTATTAATTTTTTTTAATGTTTTAACGTATTTTTTTTTTAATTATATAAGTTTTGATTAGTGATATATTTTCAACATTTTTTTAAATTATAATGATTTCAAAAAATATTTATCATTTTATACTTTAAAATGAAATGATGATTAATAATGATTTTATAAATGATTATCCGTGAGATGTAGAACAATTGGTTGCAAGGTATGGTTAAGACCCTAAGCGGAAAGGATGTCGATTCAAATCCCACGGATACCAAAAATCCAACCATGTTAAGGGTTGGTGCGGTCCAAGCCGATGCAATCCTTGGGTGATTTTGACGGCTTAGATGCCCCTTGTTCGCGGTAACTAAGCCAATGGCAAACCTACTAGTCAAGAGGTTCTTCCACTTTGCCAACAAATACAAAATAATGATTTATTTTAAAATGAATTTTGATGATTTCATAAAATATTTTTCCAAAGATATTCTAAAAGGTATTTTAAAATTGATTGTATAATTTTGTATATACCTTATAATGCATTCATTTTATTTATTGTCTCATAATATGTTTCAATAAGTGACATTTTCAAACATTATTTTTTTGTATTTTAGAATTGATAATGATTTTATAAAATATTCTCATATATAATTTAAAATAAAATAATAATTGATTTATTACAATGTATTGTTTTCAACTTTTCCATATTTTATAGAGCATTGTAATTATAGCACATTGTAATTAGTGATGTTATTTTTAATTATAAAGATATTTTAAAATATTTCTTCAATGATTCACTCAAAATAAATGAGATCAGATTTCTATAAAGTTTGTTCAAATTGTAACATAAACTAAGGTTACTCGCCTCAAAGTAACATTGATACACAGTGACAACACTCTTAACCAAAAATGCTATTGATTTACTACTTGAACGCTATTTCAACATACAACACTTTCTCCAAATGGTGTCAAATAGTGAATGTTCAACCCTTATACTCAATACATACCATAACCTCGCATGATGCAGTATTACTCTCTTTGATGGAGCACACATGCTACAAAATTTGTTGCCATCAAAACATAATGCCCATGTTGCATTAGGAGAGCTTTAGAAGGGGTATATCATCCAACTCACTAAAAGCACATGTATTGCCATTGAAACATTAGGCCCATGTTGCATTAGGCCCATGTTGCATTAGGAGAGCTTTAAAAGGGGTATAACATCCAACTCACTAAAAGCACATGTAGAGTGCTTAAACAATTTGATATTTCATAAAAATTTACTTCTCTTTTATGTAATATTGTAATCTTCCATATACATTTTCATATTATATTATTCTCTTCAGGCTGACTATTTTCTTTGATACATGTTATTCTCTTTAGGCTATCTTTAGGCTAACTCTTTTCTTTGATACAAGAATATTAGAATAATTACTTGAAAGTCGTAAAAACCAAAAGCAACTTAGCAGAGGATCTAATGGCTGTATAACTTCCAACATATTATAATTCGCAAAGCTAGTGGCTTTATAACTTCAACATATTATAATTTGCAAAGCTAGTGGCTTTATAACTTCAACATATTATAATTCGCAAAGCTAGTCCTCATCAACCCAAAAGTATTTACTCAACCATCCTTTCTCTTCCCCTTGATTGCATTCCTTGTCGATACCAAAATGTATTCCCCCATAAACACAGTCATAATAGAGATTTTGGTCCTCATCAAAGATATTGGTCCATAAAGGTAGAGCACTTCCGAAGACATCCCTTTGTGACTTTTAACAGTTTGCAAGGTCGCTAAAAGGTTTTTGCATGTGACTTGATTGATTGCATTGGAGAGATACATATCTCTTACTTCCCGGATTGAGTTTATGCTTTCTATGATCAAATTCAGTCAGGAGAAGTGCACATTGTATCCTCCCATGTGACTTGATTGATAGCAATGGAGAGATACATATCTCTTACTTCCCATATTGTATCCTCCCATGTGACTTGATTGATAGCAATGGAGAGATACATATCTCTTACTTCCCGGATTGAGTTGATGCTTTCTATGATCAAATTCAGTCCGGAGAAGTGCACATTGTATCTAACGGGAGGGTTACGCAAGCACAACAGTACTATAAACATCTGAATTCTACATGTGAGAAAGTTTTGCAACCGCAACCAAAGTAAAACATGTCTTGGAGAATGTTAATGCAATCCCTGTGCACCAATTTCATTTCAAACCAATCAGTGAAATCAAAGTTGTAACTCTCAATTTCTTGGTTGACATTATTGGTGTAGCCACTTCCAGTTCTCCTATTTCCACTATACACAAAAGAGATGAATCATAAAATATCATAAAAACAATACATCTCAAAGACATGTCAAGGTAAACATTGAAATTACAGCTTCTAACTCAACCCATGTACTTGCTTAGTTTATATATGATACTTCATGGTTTTGTCGAAATTGCATGTTATTCCAATAAGAGAAGAAACCAAGGAAGTTGAATAGTCCAAGACCTCAGGAAATCGAAATTTGGGCAAGAAGTTGAGGCTTGGCTTTCTCTAGTTGATACACTCATAATCCTGAAATATGTCTACCACCAAATAGCCTACAATATCCTTCCATTTTTTAATACTAGAAAAGCATAAATTATGAAGCCCAGTTACAGAATTCTTAAATTAATAGAATTCAAAGATGAAGCCAAGAAGCATCACAGTATATATATTCCATGGACTCAAATTTTAGACAAGATGCATACTGGTAAACAACATCACTGAACAATATGCATATTTTTGTATTCTGTGGAAATATAACCTCGTCAGCGTATGTTCTTGGTTGTCTTATCCTAATATATGATCTCCATTCTTCCATTGTTTCGGTGAATATGGTTATCAAACGAAAGAAATCATATATTTGCCACTCCATAATTATCACTCTACTTTTGCAACCATACGTATCTAGCATAGAGGCTAGTTATTAAGACCATGCGAACAAACAAATTCCAAGTCGGATAAAAACACTGTACATTGAGATGTGAGATAATAATTGAAATGCCCAAAAGCCTTCCAACGATAGCCACACAAAGGACCAACAAAAACCTTCTAAATCTGTACAAAAATGCAGACAAGTTTCAATGAATAACTGAAACTAAATAAAAACTAACTAATCATAACAAACAGAAATCGAACCATTCAAAATGCTACAAAGTACACACAATAATGTGTGCTTACAAACAACTTTATTTGGTTTTCATAAAAACATAAAAAGAGCCATGACCAGTGATCAATTTGTGGCCACAAAATTTCCTTAAACATCACGCTGAATTACCCCAATGTAGGTCATTCTGGACCACAGCAGACCCGAAAACAAATTTACAGTGGCATGCAAGGCCCTCATAGCTATGTATACTTGCATGGCTTCAAAACCAAAGGCTCCTCTTACTTGACGAAAACTGACAACGTATAGCTTTCTTTGGCTATGCTATCCTAAACTGTATGTCTCCACACCTTTCTTCAATATAGAAGCTGCTGCTATGCCCCTCCTAAGTTCTAAGTCATAAACCTCATCTTCCAATACACTAAACTATCTAGCTTGACAGTTTGGAATAGAGATACAAAAATTACAGATAGATTAGCGAAACTGTGCCACAAAGACCTCTTCAAAATTAGAAGTATGATTGTCTACAACTCCACTTCAAAGAGGAGCAGAACTAGTCCTCCGAAGGGGGTGCTTTGGTTGTGGAGGAGGTACAGAAGGCAGTAATTTCTCCAGGAACTGTCACATCGAAGACAAGTTCATTAGTTGCAGTAACAACTTGGCTTAGCAAAACATCCAAAAGAAAACAGAAAAAAGTGAAATGATAATTCCCCCCTAAACTGATAAACATTAATGTTTGCAATTAACCAATTAACAGGAGAAGAAAAATAGGTACAGTTAAGAGGACAATTGCAGGTACACAATTCTTGACCACCATCCTCTAAAATTAAAATTAAAAAAACATGACAGAAACCTAGGAGTGTAGGCTTCCACTTTAACACGTGTGCATAAGGATATTCTATCAAAGAACGCAAGAAGTTTGTAGTATAACCATGCACAATTGCGCTTATATCACTAGTTTGTAAGTTCAAATAATTTATCTCTGCCTTGAAACATAACAAATTACAACTCGGAAGTTACACAAAGTTAAAGATTTTATTTATGTTCAGAACTTGCATGGCAAGCTGACCTGGCATGTGGACACTCAATAATTCTGAAAGTTATTTCACCACCTAGCTAGTATGTTTCCCATTAATTAGATGAAAAACGGTTTCAATAACTAAATTAGTTTCACTTTCTGCATGCTCATCTTACCACAGTAAACAGACCCCTCCCTCCATGAAATCTTGAATAAAACTGATTGCATGAGCATACCCTCTTTCTTAGTTTTAGCATAAAAATAGGTTAGAGATCTGATTTTTTGTGTGTCAATATTAATCACGACAGCTATTTCATGACATTGGCATACTTTTATAATAAAAATAGAGGTAGCAATAGAGGAAGGATCTCCATTTAATAGGTTGGATTGTAATCTTTAAAGAGGGAGATTCTGTGAGAGAATGCATTGAAGAGAAAAGAGATTACTGAAATGGGTATCTTGATGTTTGAAAAAGTCTACCCAAGATTGTGGATGTGTTTGTCAATAAATGAACTGCACAGGATTCTGATGTTGGATTTGTTAGATGCCTAAAACACTAATTGGTGAAAGTCGTTCAATCGTGAAAATGATTATGGAGCTTTGAACCCTTCAAACCAATGTCTACTCATCAAACATGAAATGTGTAAGAGGCAGATGTAAAAATACTTGATAAGGGTCCATAATGCTTGATCGTTATAAATGGCTTTAGTTGGAGATTACCATCTCAAACAGAGGCTTTAGTCCCGCTTTATATACTTGATTAAGAGAAACAAATGCCTTCCATGATTTGGAAGTGATGACTCTAGACTTACAGTGACCTCTTGTAGACTATATAAAGCCCATCCTTATCATTGTTTGCAGCACAATCATTAATAAAGATAATCAAGTGTATAAAATACAGAGGAAATTGTTGTTGAGGAAATAAAATGACTGTCTCAATGTTTAAAATAGACTATCCACAACATTGTGGATGTTTTGTTTATGACCGAAGCGCACAGGATTCTGCTATTGTTTTTGTTGAGTTCCAAAGCACCGATTTGTGAAGACTGTTCGATCGTGAACATAATTATGGACTTTTGAACCCTTGAAAACCAATGTCTACTCATCAGACATGAAATGTTTAAAAACCAGATGCTCTGTGAAAATACTTTATTGATCTAACTAACTTTGATACGCTCAATAATGCTTAGGTAGGTCTAAATAGCCCTTACATGGGACCAGCTTCTCAAACAGGCTTTAGTAGCCCTTCATGTAATTGATTAAGCCAAATAAATGCCTTTCAAGTTTAGAAGAAATGACTCAAGACTTATGATGACCTCTTGAAGGCTATATAAAGCCCATTCTTATCATGTTTTCGGCACAATCATTAATGAAGATAATAGGCGTATAGGCAGGAAAGTGTTACTGAGGAAATGAAATGCCTGTCTTGATGTTACTGAGAATTTATGCCCAAAATTGTGGATTTGTTTATGAAATTATAATTGCAGTTCACAGGGTTCTGCTTCTTTTTTTTGTTATGTGCCTAGACACTGATTGGTGAAGATTGTTCAATTATGAAAATAATTATGGAGCTTTGAGCCCTTCAAACCCGTCAAAATCAAATGTGTAAGAGCCAAATGATAAAACATACACGATTGCACATTATATATTTTAAAGGAATGTAACTTCGGAAAGGCTCAATAGTTCTTAGGTAGCACTAAAGGCCTTTAGTTGGGGATTACCTTCTCAATGAGGCTTTCATTAACCATTATACTAATGTCTTCCGAGTGATTAAGCTAAATTAATGTCTTCCGAGTGATTAAGCTAAATTAATGTCTTCCGAGTGATGACTTCAGACTTACAGTGACCCCTTGTAGGCTATATAAAACGCATTCTTATCATGTTTGTGCACAATCATGAATAAAGATAATCAGCATTTATGGTGTAGGCAGGGAAGTGTTACTAAGGAAGCCTTCATGAAGAAAAGAGTTGGAGAGATCAAAGTCATTCACTAACTGAATGGTGCTATAGTATAATACGAAGGTTCAAAGTTAATTTTATAGTGATGTTGATGTTGTTCAAAGAACCTCTGCCATAAGTGCCCTCTGCCAGTTAAAACCTGCACGGTGATTCATGACTTGGCTGAGAAGGCTTGGTTAAAATATCAGCAACCTGTTGATTTGTGGGTACATACTGAAGCATTACTACCTTCTGAATCCTAACTCAGACAAATTATATATGATCTCAATGTGCTTGGAACTGTCATGGAAAAATACATTCTTAGAGAGTTTGATACAACTTTAATCATCACAGTAAATCATCGTAAGATCCAACTCCAAAATAAGTAAACCTGCAAGCAACTTGCGAAGCCAAAGGGCCTCACAACTAACTGTACTATCTGCGATATACTCTGTCTCTACAGAACTGAGTTCCACTAAAATCTACTTATCACTGAACCAGGATATCGTCGCTGATCCCACGCTAAAACAGCACCCTGAGGTGCTCTTCCTATCTAATGCACTGCCTGCACAATCTGAGTCTGTATACCCTTAAAACTTCACTTCCCCATCCTCCCAGATATCTCAACCGTACTGTGCCCCTCAAGTATCTGAGAAAATGTTTTGCTGCTACCTAATGCTCTTTTCTTATCTCCACCATGAACTGACTCAAGGAGTTCACTACAAAACATATATCTGGCCTAGTGTACATTTACATCAAGGAACCTATTGGCTGCCTATACATGGGATCCACCAAATTTGAATATGAAGTTATTACCTTGTTCAGATTAGTGATCAAAGGCATGGCCATAGGTTTGTAGTCCATCCAAAATATCTTCAAGATCTTTACTGCATACTTACCATGCCCAAAGAAAATATCCCCTTGTCTCCACTAAACCTCCAACCCCCTAGGATAAGTAATGCATCATGCCAATGCCCTTCGTCTCGAACTCAACTGCCATATTTGCCTTGCACCCTGCAATGAGCTTTTATGTACCTGTAAGAAACAGGTCATATACATACAACACCAAAATAAGCAGATCAACCTTTACAAATATGAAATATTATTGGGATCTACTTCACTTTTGGTGAAGCCCATACTCGATAGATATCCATCAAACCTAGAATACCATGCTCTCAATGCTTGCTTGAGCCCATAGGGTTGATGTAGTAGCTGTGTGAGGCATTCTCACAAGTCAGCCCCAGAAGAAACTTGAAGATAGCACTTATTATGTCAACTAAAAGGAAAAGTCGAGCCAAGAAAAGAGAAATCGGCCCCACTTAAAAAGTGCAAATATCAACATTTAAAAGCATAAATAGAGGATGCCTCCTTCATTTCTCCACAAGCAAGTTCGCTCCAAGCAAGAAGAAGTTCCTTGAAGCTGCTAGAAGAATATTTTATGGAGTTCTCTATCTTGAAGAAGTTTCTCCTTTGTTTCTTTGGGTTTATCTTTCTGCTGTATATGTGATCTATATATCTGGATGTACATTGCTCTATGAACTAATTATATCTATTAGAAGGTTGTTGGGTTTTCTCCCTTAGTGGTTTCCTGGATCAAAATCTTTGCGTCTATTGTTTCTATGCTTAGTTATTCTTTTAGTGATCTTGTTTATTATGTAATTGAAATTATACTGCTACATCTATAAAATCTAACATGGTATCGTTAAATTTCTGTGGAGGCAAAATCCAGGTTCGCTAATTTTCAATTTTGGCCAAATTCTGTCGGGGTCAAGAATTAAGGATCCATGTTTTTAGCCCTTTTGTCCATTGTTTGGGTTCGATTTTAGCATTCTTCAACTCACCTTGGGAGGGTGCATCTATCTATGGAAGTAGATTTTAGATCCAAAAAATTTCATTTCGACCTGTTCTCTATCGGAATCGAAAAAGTAGGGTTCCCAATTTTGAGCTATTTTGTCCACGGATCTGGGAGAAAAGAATGTCTATTCAACTTGCCCTAAGAGGGCGCATTTATCTGTGGAATCATATTTGTAAGAATCCAAACTTCAAATTTGACCCAGTTTTGCAGTCAAGATGATTCGTATCAAGGTTGAAGATAGACTTGATGGGGCTTCCAAGTTCAGCTCTTGGAAGTCTAGGGTTCTCCTCATCTTGGAGGAAAATTATCTCTTGAAGTTTGTCAATGAGAAGGTTCCAAAACAAGAAGAGGAAACAGAAAAGACTCAACGGAGGAAGAATGATGCCAAGGCAAGGAGAATCTTAGTAGATTCAGTAAGAGACCACATGGTTCATCAAATTTCTCAAAAGAAGATGGCCAAGAAGATGTTTAAAGTCTTGAAAAAGTTGTTTGAAGAGAGCAACATCAACCGAGCTTTTGCCCTAAGACAACAATTATCCAATATCAAGATGACAAAGGTCATACTCAATTGCTACTTATTTCATGAAGATTTACGAGCTAGGAGATCAATTGAGTACCATTGGAGAATCAATTGAAAACAAAGAACTTGTCATGACGACTCTTAATGGTCTCCCTCCTTCTTGGGAACCATTCATCCAGAGTCTTAGTGGCTGATTTAAGTTGCCCAAGTTTGATCAATTATGGGCACATTGTACACAAGAAGAGACTAGACTTGCAGCTAGAGCTAGATTGCATGGCACTCAACACGAAGAAAATCAAGCCCTTACATCTCATTTCCAAAAGGGAAAAGGTAAAGGAAGAAAGTATCTTGGCAAGAGAGACAACAATAAAAATCAAGTCTTATTCCAAAACAAAAGAGGAAGGATCTTTAACATATCCAATGCTTCAAGTGTCAGAAGTACAGTCACTATGACAAATAGTGTCGTAGTTCAAAGAAGAGAAAATTCCAAGCATCAACTATTGTTGTTGATGAAGATGCTCCAAGGTCAAGGAATGATGATTTTGAAGAAAGTGCAGAAGATCGTCAGAAGGAGTTCTTCTAGTACTCTCCATATTGAGATGATGTGATGAATATCTAGATTGCGATGTGCTTCCAGCAAGAAGATGAAGATCAAAGGACTCTCATGATTCCTGCAAGGAGGTAGTGGGAACCCACCCACAAAACAATAAAAGATAAGTAATTGGATTTTCAATTATCAGTATTGCTCTTATAGATCAAATTCGAAGGTTTTGAATATGTTTTAATAACAAGAGGTATGCAGATTTGTATCCCTAGAATTAAAAAGTTGTTGAGCATGTGATATAGTTCTTTTATTAATGAACATTATGACATGTTATGTATATGATTGTTTAAATAGCCTATAGTGTTGCACAACATTCCATCAGCCCTTGACGGAGCTAGTTTAGGATGATATTTTCTTCTTACATGCTTAGAGTAGTGCACACTCTTGATAGTATGTCCTAATGGGGAGATAGAAGGCATTTAGATAGTTACCATGTGTGCTTAGGATATATATATACGAGTGTTGTGATGAAGCATTAGCTAAGATGTTTACATAATTGTGTGTGTTATTGCTATTGCATTGAATTAATTAAATTTGATTATGCAATGTCGCTAACCATCTGACTGAATTTTACTTGTAGGGGAAAACCATATGTTATAGCCTACAAGAGAAGAATGATAAGGCTCGTTCTGAAGAACAAGCGATGGACATATAGATCTTGTTGGTATTCAGTGATCGAGTGAGCAAATTGATCAGAAGCAAGAAGCTTCTAGGAGCATAACTCTAAGCCTAGATTACAGATCACAGAGAAGGATGACTTCCGAAGCAATTAAATGGAAGTCATTATTGTTCAGCAGTAACTGCAGACAGACGAGGACCTAATACATCCAGATATATGTGAACATATGACCCACACGCCCAGAGGATATCATATAGAGATTGGTGAATGGGAGCAGTTGGTTTCTAGTTGGAGTCATTACAGATGGATTAGAGTATGTTAGTCCTGGAGGACGATAGCTACTAAGTGGATTTTTAGGACATACGCATCCATTCGGTTAGAGTTGTGCCTTGGGATTCAAACAATTGTTGATGATGAGCCCTTGTTCATGATGTTATATACTGATGATCTTCTCCTCACCAAGGCAAAAAGACTTATTACCAGATAAAGAGGAAGTTAGCCTTTGAGATGAGGATCTTGGCCTATTGCATCGCTTATTGTTGGTGTTGCAGAAACCTGATGAAATCTTCCTAAGTTAACGAAGAACACAGTTGACATCCTAAGCAGATTTAGCATGATGACTGTGAGTACATCGCTACACTGATGACTATGATGTTTTGATTCAAATTTGATGGACCCCACCATACAAACAGTTGAAGGATCCTTGATGTACCTAGTCGTCACTAGTATAGATACTTACATTTTAGTAAGGAGCCATGCTCATTTGCTCTGTGAGAGTTGGTGTTCAAATTAGCACCCAACCTACTACCTCATATAGGTTGTAGTAGGTTTTTTTAACTTCATATAGGTTGTTGAGGTTGCTCTATGTACACTTCTTCAATTATCCCATTAAGTAAAGGTGTCTTCACATCCATCTGATGTATCTCCCATCCCATAATGAAGACTAAATACATTAATGTTCTAATGGTGCACTCCCTCTTTCGGGGACAACCCACTCACCTCAAACCTCACTTTGTATTCCGTTATGTTTCCAATTGTTGCATGCTTGATCTTGTCAAGCCACCTAGAAGTCACTAATGATTTCCCCTCCGATCTAGGCACAATGTCCCATACATCATTCTTCATGTCGAAGGTTTACACCACCATGGCATCCATCTTAACCTATTTGTTTGTTAACTCCTAAAAACTGGAAGACTCAAAATCTACGATGTTCCTCATCAACACCATGTAATTTGGAAACTTCTTCGGAGGTATGCTTTCCTTGAATGAACTCCTAGGAGCCTTAATGTCTACAGGAACCATCAAGGCATCTAATCAAAATTGGTAGGAGCTAGTTGCTCCCCCTCTGCACTTGAAGGTTGCTACCCTGAATTGGAACTCACTGGTGACCATGGTTCAACATTCAAAGCTTCCTATTCTTCATCCATTGTCATTGGAATAGCCTCATGAGACTTCCTAGATGCAAAGTCGTCCTCAAACTTTACATCCATGCTTACAAGTGCCTTTATCTCCCTTAAATAAAGATCTTGTAGGCCTTTGAAATCTCATTGTACCCAACAAACAAACCCTTCCTATTAGAGTGCTCCAACTTGGTCCTTTACTCGACTGGTATATGGTTATAAACTAGACAACCAAATATGCAATTAATGACTCACCTCTAGCTTCACACCAATCAATGCCTCCTCTGGTGTCTTCTTTCCAAAATACTATGAGGATACTTGTTCTTAATGTAAATTCTTGAATTGCACGCATTTTCCCATAGAAACATCAACAAATTCTAGTCATGTATCATGGCCTTAGCAGCCCCTATGATGGATTGGTTCTTTGACTCAACAACCCCGCTTTGTTGTGAGTTGTACGAAACAGTGAACTCCCTCTTGATTCCTACATCCTTGCAAAAATCCTCAAAATCATTGGAGGTATACTCACCTCATTGTCCAATCTCAAAGCATTGATCTTCTTATCTGTTTCGCCACAAGCTTCGACTCCTAAAACCAAGACCTCATTCTTGGTCTTTAGGAAGTTGATCCAAGTTTTGTGAGAGAAGTCATCAAATGAAGGAAAGATAGTACATGCTTCTTTTGATTGATGCTACTTACATTGGTCCACATGCATTATAATGCACCACGTCTAGAATCCCCTTAGACCTTTGCTCACTGCTCGGAAAACCAACCTTGTAAATGCTTTCAAAGAGCCCAACCTCTACATACACCCTATGCTCAATGTTGAACTTTTGAAGACCTATGACTATCTCCTCGAGAATAGGCATAAGCAGCGTATTATGATGCAGGTGGCCCATCCTCTTGTGCCATGACTTGCACAAGTTATCTTTGTTATACACTAGGGATTGAACAAATTCACCTTGTAACTTGTTTAAGTTGCCTTCCCTAACCCCGATCATCTGAGTTGATCATGGGCTTGACTCCTTCGATCTTATTGCACTCATAGGTTCTTGAACTCTACTTCATAGCCATTATCTTCCACAACAAAAACTAAAAGCAAATTATTCCTAAGACCTAGAACAAACAACACATCATCAAAGTCTAAAGAGTTACCTGAATGCAGTTGGAAAGGAATGGTACCAACTCCTACTACTAGATACTTAGCAAAGTCACGAAGCTTGACCTAAAGTTATGAGATGTGCTCTTTAAGACTTGAATATAACTCATGTGTTGATGCCATATGCCTAGATGCTCCATTGTCCACATACCAAACATTCTTTGGGATTGTGTTGAAAGAAAGGTAAGTAACCATCGAGATATCCTTCTCAAATTTAGTGACAAACACATTCATCTAAGTTTCAGTTGAGGGCCGAGGTTACTACCTAATGTCATTGTTGCTTTCCTTTACCCTTCTTTAGACATTGTGATGCACAATTGTCATGCTTATGATCTACAAAGCACTTGATTTTACTCGAGTCCTTTTTCCCTCATTGTGAGGTTGACTCCTCACTCTTTACCTTGCCCTTGCTAGGTCCTTTACCTCTAACCTTATTTGTTTGACCAATTAGGGCATCGTCACTATCACCTTCCTACTTGCTATCCTTTAACTCCATCTAAGTCTCCTTGATACAATCATCCCACGTCTTTCTCAGAAAGTAAGATTCTTTCAAGCACAAAGAACCTACACAAATGTTTCCCACTAAGATTATGGGAACCTAATACCCATTCAGTGCCCAGTTCACTAACTTTTTGTCTTCAACCTTCTCCCCAACTGTTACAAGTTGATCATGAATCTATGTAACCTTGTGACAGTGGCGATGTATAATCTAATCATCTAAACAAATCTACATTTGATGTGTAATATCATCTTCATGTTTATGTTCTTGCTCTAGTAAAGGCTAACTAGGGCATTGAACATCTCTTTCTTCCTAGATAAATGAGCTATCAGATGAACCTTTATAGCATATCCATGATCATTTGCTTGGCCTTCACTTATTTCTTCTTGTGAGCAATAAAAAGTTGTGGATATGTTGACGAGGCCATTACATTCTTCACGATATCCTCAAAGATCATTCTTTAATACCATGTTAAATTTCCCAAACCCTAGGTGATTGTTGTGCTTATGTTCTCATTTAAACATAAGCTATTATTTAATTGCATAAATTAAATTATTTCGCATAGCAATAATCACACATACAGCTGGAAAGTAAACAATGGAAGCAAAATTAAATACACAAATACTTTACTCCTCCAAATCAATCTTTCAATAGTATTTCAAAGCTTAGAAGAAAACCTTCACAGACTATCAAACTAATAGATGTATGGTACACTCAAACAAAACAAATCTACAATTACCGAGGAAAACTGCCTACCAAAAACTGAGAAAGCAACATGATGCTTGATGCTTGTTGTACAATCATTTTGTACGACTATACAAATCTACCTGTGGGATCGTACAAAATCCATACTATTGTACAAATCCATATGATTGTATGGTTTTGTCTTGTACAAACCTATCATTTCCCTCTACTTAATTGTTGAACTTGGCTCCTCTTAGACGCTCCAATTTTGTTCCATAGATGAAATTAATCACATCCTAACCAAATTGTCTTTTATTGAATAGTGAAAGTCTTAACCCTCTACCTTGATTTGTCTTTATACTTAAGTAGAAACCCAAACTTCTCGTTGAGATGTACAGTTGAAATTAATCTAAATCAGTAATGTATTAAAAACCCACTTTATTAGACTCAACAGCTAAATAGAAGACTTTTACTTCATCACGAAAGTCAATTACAAAATAGAATTGACTCAAACAACTTCTTGCACGTTTGATAGTTAACCTATGTGGAAGTTAACTACTTCTTGTCCGAGCTACAATTTCCAGCACATACCTAGTCTCAATCACATTGTAATAAGATTTAATATCGTGTAATCATAATGGACAATGTTTGAGAGGATATTTGAACACAAGGATGATCTATTGTTTGAGGCTCAAGTTGCAGAACATGAAGTTGGCCGATATAGAGTTCAATAGAGGGTGAAGAACAGGACACACCATTTAAAGACCATTAAACATAGAGGGTGAAGAACGGGACACACTAACCTTCCTCTACTCTAGGATTTAAGGATCTCATCCATAAAAACGCTAAGTTGTGATTCTTATCAAATTACTCTTGCATTTTCATGTGTAATCATTGCATTTTGCATGGTAGATTAGGTTAAATTTAGGTCTGTGATTTTATATTTAAAACCCTAAAAAAATAAAAAATAAAATATTTTTTTCAAATTTTGGCCTCCTTGAAATTTCAGCCCTCCTACCTATAAATTCGGCCTGCCCTTTTTGTCCCTATAAATCCTAGGGAAAATTTTAGGAGCACTATGGAAAATCCTAAATCCTAAAACAGTTAAATTTCCAAAAAACCCTAGATCTGCCTAAAAAGAGTCCTAAACCCTTTTTCCACCATCCCTAAGACGTGGGCCGTCTCCCTCTCCTCTCTCCTACACTCAGCCTAGTTCATTTTCCCTCCTCTAGCCCTCGGTCCTGCCCTATAGAGGCTCAGTCATATATTTCAGGGTCTGTCCAAGGCTGTAACAGCCATAAAATGGCCCTCTGTTCACTGCTATTAAGGTCTGCAAAATACTTCAGACTGACAACACTTGACAGTCATCCCAAACCAACATAACACCTACACAAAAGTGCGAACAAGAGTTAGTTATTGATTTCATTTTTACTGTTTTAAAGGTTGTCCTGTTTGAGGTGATTGCAAACTCTGAAACATACATTTGTTGACTGTCCTATACTACTGAGAATATTGATAAAGGTTGAAGTGGTGTGGTGTACATTGAATGCATAGATCATATTTATTACACATATTTTCTTATGTTTATCAATGGATGGTGATTACTAAAGTGTTATTTAAGACCAAATTTACCAATTCCATTTATCTTGAATTGCATACTTGAAGGAATAAATTGATTTGATACATTTTACATTA
This sequence comes from Pseudotsuga menziesii, assembly GCA_001517045.1. Taxonomy (NCBI): domain Eukaryota; kingdom Viridiplantae; phylum Streptophyta; class Pinopsida; order Pinales; family Pinaceae; genus Pseudotsuga; species Pseudotsuga menziesii. The sequence goes on from LPNX011229923.1 coordinate 33,623, forward strand.
GTCTCTACGGGCACTTTATTCATCTGGTGTATCTTCTTCATTCATAGAATTGAGTTGTTAAAGGCACTGGTCACTAACATCAACATCTAGAAGATATAGTCTTGTAGTCTAAAGTGTCTTGCGGGATGGCAAATATGGCTCCCCCCTTGGAGGTTACGACACTCCGAAGAAGTTGTAAACTTGTGATTGAGGTGGCATTGAATCACAAATCTTGCATATGCTTGGTAACAAGCCCCCTAGGGGGTTGAAACCCAAGATGGACTTCTACACAAAGCATTCCATGGAGTTGAGGGATAGTTTCAAAAAATTTCCCCTTACATATTTCGACATTGGATTCATAAGCTCAAGATCCCTTGGAAACAAACCATCGAATACCATGAAATGAGAATATTTGTTGGCTCTACTAACTACAAGACAACAAGATGAATCTGCACCTTGTATTTGCATGCCCCTAGCTCTATGAGATGCACACACAATGATGTCTAGCCCTATACCTGCAAGAGGCTCTCAAACTAGGATCATTCTTACTCCAAGCACCCCCTTGACTGGATATTATGCAGAGGATCATTGCTCCCAATATACAAAGGCACCAAGACGCAAGCCAAGAGCAACACTGCATCCATATCCAAACCTCTCAAATCTTGAGAAGACATCTAGCCTCTATCAACGAGACCTTTGTAGAGTTGTAGGATCAAATAACAAGAAATATCACACCAAACCAACAAACAATGTATTCTCCTCCAAATATTAGCAATGAGCTACATCTTTAAACAACAAAACACTCCACACAAGATCAATCTTCTAGCTCCTTTAGCTCTTCCAAATCCTTACGCCAGTTCTTTATCAAAAGTTTACTCTCTTCGAACTCGGATGATAGGAGAGAGAAACATGACAATGGATAAGCCAAATGAGGGAAACCTTCCCTCCTCATCTTCACTAGACATGTCTAAGAGGTTTTGAGGCTCTTCTCTTCAACTTTCATTCAAGACATCTTTCCCCCTCTTCTAGGATTTTGGTTCCTACTAGCAATGGTCTCTATATTCGAACTTTGTATCTTACTTTAAACTCTTAGATCTTAGATCTTATAAATTACTTTTGCTTTTGCTTCTTATAAGTGTGGCTCTAACACGACACTAATGTACTTTGCAATCACATTGACCCAATTTTGGTCATTTATTGCACATTAATAATCTTGTTGTATCTTTTATTGGAAGAGATCCACGTGTGGAAAATATGTACAACATAAGGAAGATGACAACAGGAAAAGACGATAATAATAAAGCATTGTTGCACAGGAAGTTCTTGAACGTCCTAGAACAAGAAATGTCTTCAACCTCATAGCATCTATGTTGTTGGGAAGTTCATCGATCCCTACTTGGTTTTGGTGAGGTTTTGAAAGAAAAAAAATATACAAGGATAGGAATCCTTATGGTTGTGCAAAGAGGCGGTGCTACACAGGAAATGATTTTGCACATAAAAGGAGACCAAGAGTTGCCTAAGATCTTGGCATTCTAAATTAAGATATATACAGCAAAGAAGAGAATCAGATTATTAGGGAGAGGTTATGAAGTCGATATTCAATAAACAAGCCTGTTATCACAAAGAGTGGGAACCACAACAACCAGTCCAAGATGTTAGTTTTTACAAGATTATAGCAGTATAACTTAATTGCAAATAAACAATAGGATCTCTAGAAGAAAGACAAAGCACAGAAAATAAAAAACACAAGAATGTATCCTAGGGAAACCCAATCGAGAAAAACCCAGCAAACCTTGGTATAGAGATGATAGATTCTGAGAGCAGAGAGAAGAAGAGAGAGAGAAAATAGTCACTCTAAGATACAACCCCAAAACACACTCCTTCTGGATGCAGTAGCTCACCTTCTTATCCTGGAGCGAACTTGCTGATAGTGAGTGGCAAATGAGGAGGGGTGCCTCCTACCTCTTTATGTGACTTTTTATTGGGTCGACTTTACAATCTTACCAAGGCCAACCCACCTTGGGGAAATACAAAAATAAATATAATCTCCCACAGGAGATACAAGGTAATACAATACAAGTACAATAAGAATAACTTCTGAAGTTGCACAAATTCCAACACTCCCTCTCAAAAAGGAAGGTATTCTTCATATATGGTCATCATCACGAACATCTGGGTCTCTTCTGTACATCTTATCTATCTCGATCATCTCTATACATACTGAAGTTTGTCAACACTATCTTCGTCCATCGAGAGGTGTCATCATGCATATGGTTGACTCAGTCTATCAATAGATCCATCAATTCTGCAACACTTCAAAGTCCATCGGAAAGTACAATACTCAACATCTCATCTATACAAGTCAAGTTCGTCTCTAACCGAGAACCAAGACATGCTTCACACGACCATCTACTACCAGTTCAAACCAGGTGTTGGTGGGGATTCTCTTACGACAAGTTTAGAACCAAAGGTCAGCGGGGATTCTCCTACACCAAGTTAAGAACCAGAGAAAATAGAGGTCACCAATGTACACGACCATATATTATCAGTTCATCTCAAGAGCTGATGGGCATTCTCCAACACCAAATTGAGAATCAAAACATATAGTGGTCACCAATGCACACGATCGTCAATTTCCATCCCATCACAAGATGTCGATGAGATTTCTCCCATACCATGCTGAGAACCAGTGTGAGAAGAGGCCACTAGTGTACCCGACCATCTACTACCAATTCGTCTCAAGAGCTAGTGGGAATTCTCCTACACCAGATTGAGAACCAGAACGAGTGGTGGTCCCCAATGCACACGACCATCTACTATATGCCCGTCTCACAATGCCAATGGGATTTCTCACATACCAAGTTGAGATTCAAGGAGAGTAGAGACACCAGTGTGAAAGCAACGTAGATGTCTTGTCTCAACTTTCCCTCTCCATGAGGGATGCATTTTCCTCTACTCCAAGTCTTCTGTGAAAGTGTTCAAACTTTGTCCTGAGCGGAGGCTTGGTAAGAACATCTACAGATCAGTAGAAACATACTGTAACTCAACCGCACCTTTTTGCACCATATCACGAATGTAGTGATATCGAATCTCTATATGCTTCGTCTTGTCGTGAAACACAAGATTCACTGACATCTGTATACAACTCTGGTTGTAACAGTGAATCACAATTAGTCCTAGAATTTGACCAAACAATCCAACAAGGAGTTTTTGAAGCCATACTGCTTCTCTCATTATACTTGGCCTCTATGGTGCTAAGTGCTACTAAGGTCTACTTCCTGCTACACCAAGATATCACTACAGATCCCAAACTAAAACAACATCTAAAAGTCCTCTTTCGTTCTGCAACACACCCGAACCAATATGAGTCAGCAAATCCTTGCAATGTCAAATCACATCTTGAAGCATATCTTAGACCATATCCCACAGTGCCATGTAAGTATCTGAGAACATGTTTTGCAGTAACCCAGTGAATCTGTCTCGAATCACTCATAAACTAGCTAACAGTATTCACAGCAAAACATATATTCGATCTGGTGTTCGTCGGATACATTAGAGAGACAATCAACTGGCGATACATGGTGGGATCAATCATATCAGAATTTGGCGTAGACTCCTTCGGCTTCTTGAAATTTGCATCCATTGGAGTAACCATGGACTTGCAGTCCAACATCCCAAATCTCTTGAAAATATCAATGGTGTATTTTCCTTGACTTAGGAAAATTTCATTCTGCCTTTGCCATATTTCTACTCCCAATAAGTAATGCATCAATCCAAGGTCCTTCATTTCAAACTTAGAGGCAAGCTTCTTCTTACACCATCCAATTAGTTTCTTATTTCCTCTGAAACAAGTCATACACATACAAGACCAAAATCAGTGGCTCATCCTCCACAATCTTGTAGTAAAGATTGGGACTTGCTTCACTCTTAGTGAATCCCAAGTTTACCAGGTATCTATCTATCCATCCATACCAAGCATGAGGTGCTTGTTGGAGTCCATATAATTCATTTTTCAGTTTACATACGTGAGAATCTTTCCCATGTGCAATAAACCCTTATGGTTGTTCAATGCAAACTTCTTCCTCGATAATACCATTGAGGAAGGCAGTCTTTACATCCATCTGATGCAGCTTCCATCTCATAGTTGAAGCAATAGCAATGATGGTTCTGATGGAAGTATATCGAGCCACAAGAGCAAATGTTTCATCATAGTCAAGTCCCTCTTTCTGAGAGAATCCTATGGCAACAAATCTAGCCTCGTGCTTTTCCACGCTACCATTTGCTTCGTGTTTAATCTTGAAAATTCATTTGGAGGTTACTACTGGCCTCCCTTTAGGTCTTAGTACAACCTCCCATACATGATTCTTCATGATGGACTGGAATTCCTCTGTCATGGAAACCTTCCAAACTTGGTGTTTGGATGCTTCTTCATACGTGGTAAGCTCTTAGTCAATGATGTGACTCATCAATGCTACATAACTCGAGAACCTCTAAGGTCTTTTGCTTTGCCAATGGGTTTTGTATGGGAATTCATACCCCTTTGCATCCTGCAATGTTTGTTGTGCCCATCTAGGCATTTTCCGAATCACTGCCATATTTGTGGAAGCATCAACTGGATCAATGGGATTGATCGATTAATTCTTTTCTTCAAACTCCCTCTTAACTTCTGGAGGGGAAGATGATCTCATCTCTTCATCATCAAGTTGGTTGTGGAGCCTAATCTTCCAGATCCAGAGATATTATTCAGTCGTGTTTGTAACCCAAGTGTACTGTACACTCATTCCCCCTACCTTGGGGTTCGGGGCAGCGCCCCAAAAAAGGGGGTTCGGGGGCAGCAGACCCATGGTATTAGGTTAACCCTAGAATTTTCCCATTATATTTCCCCTATAAAAGAAAGCATTGTAAAACGATTGAGTATGGTATTGTATTGTATTGGAAGAGAGACTGTGTGAGCGTGAAGAGGAAGTGCAGCGGTTTTGCTGCAGGGTGTATCCCTTCATCTTTCTGGACTATAATAAAAGGACTGGCAATTTCTTTGTGGACGTAGCCCACCGTTTGGATGAACCACGTTATATCTGTGTCTCTCTGTAATGTTTTAATGTGTTTTGCATTTTGTTTATTGATTTCACTGTATATCTGTTATTGCTCTACGGTCCTGTTTTCTAACAATTGGTATCAGAGCCAAAAGGTCTATTTGGTTGGTAAACTCGCAGGAAAGAAGGGTTCCTAGTTCGAGTGGGAGCAATGGCAAAAGAAAGAAAGTTTAGTGTCGAGAAATTTAACGGCCAAAACTATCAATTATGGAAGATGCAAATGGAGGACTATCTGTACCAGAAGGATCTGTACCTGCTGTTGGGCGGAAAAGCAAAACAACCGGTGGCTATGAAGGATGAAGAATAGGAGGTTCTTGACAGAAAGGCACTGGGAACAATACGGCTGTGCCTGGCTTCATCAGTGGCCTTCAATATTTTGAAAAAAAAACAACAAAGGGTGTGATGAGCGCATTGAGTAAGCTCTACGAAAAACCCTCGGCTTCTAACAAGGTATTTTTAATGAAGCGTTTATTTAATATGAAGATGTCAAAAGGTGGATTTGTTGCTGACCATTTAAATGAGTTTAATACACTTACCAGTCAGTTAAGTTCTGTAAAAGTGAACTTTGATGATGAGGTTAGGGCTCTTCTAATCTTTTGTGCTCATTGCCAGAAAGATGGAATAGCTTGGTCATGGCTGTAAGTAACTATGTCCCTAGTTCAAACACTCTTAAATTTGATGATGTTGTTGGTGTTATTCTTAGCGAAGAAATGCGAAGAAAAAGCACAGGTGAGACATCAGGTAATGCGTTGACCATGGAGAGCAGAGGGAGACAAGACGAGAGAGGAAGGAGCCCAAGAAATCGCGGCAAGTCTAAAAAGGGAAGATCCAAGTCCAGATTCGGAAAAATAGAGTGCTGGAACTGTGGTAAGAAACGACATCTGAAGAAAGACTGCAGAGCTCCAAAGAAAAAAGGAGACAGACAGCAAGAGACTACTCAGGAAGCGAATGTAGCAGGTGATGTGTTACAAGATGCTTTAATTCTAGCATTAGATAATACTAGTGATTACTGGATAGTAGATTCAGGGGCTTCATGTCATGCTACACCCCATAGGAAATTCTTTCATGATTATGTTCAAGGTGATTTTGGGCATGTGCTATTGGGGGATGATGAACCATGTAAAATTGTTGGAAAGGGTAAGGTACGGATTAAGTTAAATAATGGAAGTGAATGGCTGCTAAAGGATGTAAGGCACATTCTTGCTATAAAAAGAAATCTGATCTCAACAGGGCAGTTGGGAGATAGCGGTTGTTCATCTACATTTGGAGAAACATGGTGGAAAATCAATAAAGGATCAATGATAATTGCAAAAGGAGATAGGATAGGTACGTTATATTTATGTCCTCATAAAACTAATTATTCTATCTTTGTAGCTTCCACAGAAACAGGTGCGGCGTTGTGGCATGATAGGATTTGCCACATGAGTGAGAAGGGGATACAGATTCTCCACTCAAGGAAACTGCTTCCTGATCTGAAGCAGGTAAGTTTGGAATTCTGTGAGAACTGTGTTTATGGAAAACAGAAAAGAGTGAGATTTCTCAAGGTTGGGAAACAAAAGAAGAGTGAAAAGTTAGAGCTTGTCCATACATATGTATGGGGACTAGCTCAGGTACAATCTCTTGGACCAGAAAAATTTGGGTTTATTGCATTAGACAGAAATCTAATATTTTGATGCTTTTAAGAAGTGGAAAGCTTTGGCTGAGAATGAGACAGGAAAAAGGTTGAAATGTCTCAGATCTGATAATGGAGCCAAGTACTGCAGCAAGGAGTTTGACAGTTAGTATTCACACAATGGGATTCGCAGAGAGAAGAGAGTCCCTAGAACACCCCAAGAAAATGGTGTGTCAGAAAGGATGAACAAAACGATCATGGAGTGTGCAAGGTGTATGAGATTGCATGCAGGGTTGCCCTTATAGTTTTGAGCTTATGCTGTAAACACTGTTGTTTATTTAATAAACAGAGGGCCTTCAAGCGCTTTGGATGGTGGCATTCCAGAGGAGGCATGGACAGGTAAACAGGTAAAATACTCATTTCTGAGAACTTTTGGTTGTGAAGCATTTGTCCATATTGATAAAGATGATAGAATAAAGCTTGAGGCTAAATCCAAGAAATGTACCTTTATTGGATACGGGGTTGATGATTTTGGTTGTCGCTTATGGGATCTTAAAAATCACAAAATCATTAGAAGTAGAGATGTATTATTCAATGAAAAGGTCATGTACAAAGATCAATTGCATGGAAAGAAAGAAGAAAAGGAAAACACAAAGTACACAGTGCTTGATAAAATCAAAGAAAATGAAGTTCCAAAAGAACCAGAAAATCAAGAGCAGCAGCAAGAACATGAAACTCCTGCAACTGTAAGAAAGTCTACTAGGTTAAGTAGACCCCCTGAACGATTCTCTCCTTCACTGTATTATTTATTGATGACTGATTTTGGTGAACCAGAATGTTTTGAAGAAGCAATGCAGGTAGAAACTAGAAAGAAGTGGGAGCAAGGCGTGGATGAGGAGATGGACTCATTGGTAAGAAACCAGACTTGGGATCTGGTTAAGTTGTCTGCAGAAAAAAGGGCATTGGAGAATAAATGGGTTTACAAGTTGAAGGAAGAAGATGGAGGAAAGAAGCAGTACAAGGCTAGACTTGTTGTAAAGGGGTTTGCACAAAAGAAAGGTATAGACTTTGATGAGATATTTTCTCCTGTTGTTAAAATGACTTCAATTAGAACTATTTTAAGTCTAGTGGCGGTAGAAGATTTGCATCTTGAACAGTTAGATGTAAAAACAGCCTTTTTCCATGGGGATTTGGAGGAAGAGATTTATATGCAGCAGCCACAAGGGTATGAGGTCAAAGGGAAGGAGAATTTAGTTTGCAGGTTGAAGAAGAGCTTGTA
>LPNX011229923.1:41686-59361 GCA_001517045.1 Pseudotsuga menziesii
AACCTATCAATACACCTTTGGCGAGCCATTTCAAACTAAGCAAGGATATGTGTCCAAAGACACCGAAAGAGATGGATTACATGTCCAAGATTCCCTATTCATCAACGGTTGGGAGCCTAATGTATGCCATGGTGTGCACAAGACCAGATATTGCACATGCAGTGGGAATTGTGGGTAGGGATATGAATAATCTAGGTAAAGAGCATTGGAAAGCAGTACAGTGGATTCCCAGGTATTTGAGAGGTACCACTTCTCATGCATTACGTTTTGGAGGTTCAAACACTGTTCTACAGGGATATGTTGATGCAAATATGGCTGGTGATAAAGACAGCAAGAGGAGCACCACAGGGTATGTGTTTACTGTGGGTGGAACAACAGTAAGTTGGATTTCAAAGCTGCAACAAGTTGTTGCACTTTCAACAACGGAAGCAGAGTATGTTGCTGCTACAGAGGCTAATAAGGAGATGATTTGGTTGCAGAGGTTCATGGAAGAATTGGGTAAGTAGGAGAATAGTAGGTTGTACAATGACAGCCAGAGTGCCATTCATCTTACAAAGAACTCAGCCTTTCATTTGAGGATTAAACATATACAACTCAAGTACCACTTCATAAGATTTGTTCTAGATGAAGAACTGTTAAAACTGGAAAAGATTCACACTAGCCAAAATCATGTAGACATGTTGACAAAGGGAGTAACCAGAGAGAAACTGAGTTCTTGCTCAGTTTCTGTTGGCCTTCAAGCATGAAGGTGAAAATAAAAAATTTGCCAAGTCCAAGGTCCGGAGCATAGTCCAGAAATTGCAGTAGCGGTGGAGTTGCTGTGATCAGTCTCCAAGTGGGATATTGTTGGTTGTGGAGCCTAATCTTCCAGATCCAGAGATATTATTCGGTCGTGTTTGTAACCCAGGTGTACTGTACACTCATTCCCCTTGCCTTGGGGTTCGAGGTAGCGCCTTGAAAAAGGGGGTTCGGGGGCAACGCCCCCGAGACATGGGGGTTCGGGGGCAGTGCTCCCGAGACATAGGGATTTGGGGGCAGTGCCCCCAAGAAAAAGGGGGTTCGAAGGTGGAGCCCCCGAGAAAAAATTTTGGGATGTGTGTTGGCCAACAGTATTGCGAACCCATGGTATTGTGTTAACCCTAGAATTTTCCCATTGTATTTCCCCTATAAAAGAAAGCATTGTAAAACAACTAAGTATGGTATTGTATTGTATTGAAAGAGAGACTGTGTGAGCGTGAAGAGGAAGTGCAGTGGTTTTGCTGCAGGGTGTATCCCTTCATCTTTCTGGACTGTAATAAAAGGACTGGCAATTTCTTTGTGGACATAGCCCATCGTTTGGGTGAACCACGTTATATATGTGTCTCTCTGTAATGTTTTAATGTGTTTTGCATCTTGTTTATTGATTTAACTGTATATCTGTTACTGCTCTGCGGTCCTGTTTTCTAACACATCATCGATCTCCATATCAGATCCTCTTCCTTTTCGAATAGCCATCTCTTCTTCAAAGGTCACATCCCTGTTGACTTCGATCTACCTCGATCTTGGGATGTATATTTTGTAAGCCTTTGAAGACTCATTGTATCCCACGAATGTTCCCTTCTTACCTGAAGGTTCTAGTTTCGTCCTTTTATCCTTGGGCACATGAATGTAGACTGTGTAGCCAAAGATACTAGGTAAGTATCCATCCTGGTAACAACCAAGTTCATCAAGGATATTTCAACTGTCTTGTTTGAATCAAGACAACAGTGCCATCAGTGTAGTCACCTTCATCATGCTCGATCTACTTAGGATTTGAACTTTGTTCTTCCTCGACTTATGAAGACTTCATCGGGTTTCTATCATATGAAATAGACTAGGATCCTCATCTTTGAAAGATAACTCCCTTTGTCTCTCAGAGATTGGTTGAGTAAATTTTGTCCTCCAAAATTCATTTGCTATGAATCTAATTGGAAAGAAACTACTCTCCATAGCAGAGAGACTGGCATTTATAGAAGCTTTCTACTTCTAATCACCAAATCTCTACATGAGATCATTTTGGGTCTGAGAGTCATGCTTTAAGAGGCTTTCTGCTTCCAATCCATCTGTATATCAATGGGATCACTTGTCCTTGTAAATCATAGTAATCCCTACAAGTTAAATCTCGTCAAATGGTTAGCAAGATTGCATAATCAATGTATCAAACATATTTTATCCTAAAATGTAGGCATCTTTTAGTTAATGCTTCAACACAACACACATATGGCCATTATTTGGATGCTTACGGTCTTCATTATAGCATACCATCAAGAGTGTGTACTACTCTAAGTATGTTATAAAGGAGATGTCATTTTAGATGGGTTCATGGAATCTTGTGCACCATGATAGGCTATTTAAACAATCATGTACATAGAAAATATTGCATACGCCTACCTTTCATCAATAAAGAAACTATATCACATGCTCAACAACTTCCCAAGTCTAGGAATGTAGATATGCGTAAAACATATTCAAAGCAACCAAATCTAATCTACAAGAGCATGTAAAATCAAATACTTATCTTTTATTGTTTTGTCGATGGGCTTTCCATAGCCAGAGTCTATTGATCTTCATATTCTTGTTGGAAGATCATCACAGTTTGGATCTTCATATCATCTCTTCAGTATGGAGAGTACTAGAAGAAAAACTATGAACGGTCATCATTCCTTGACTTCTTGTGAGGAGTGTCTTCATCAACATCAGTGGTTGAGGATTCATGCTTCCTCTTGTTTGTACTAAAACACTTGTTTGCATAGTGACCATATTTCTTGCACTTATGGCATTGTATGTGTGATCCCTTCGATCTGGAGAAGAACTTGGCCTCCTAGCTAGGTGCTTATGTTTGTGAAACATCCTTCATTTTCCCTTGCCTTTCTCAGCATATGTAATGAAGGCTTGATTCTCCTCAACTTGAAGACCATGTGAGTCTTTGCCTTGCCGCAATCCTAGTCTCCTCCTGAGTGCAATCTACCCATAACTTGTCAAATTTGGGCAGCTTGGTTCGACCACTTATGGTTTGGATGAAAGACTCCCAAGATGGTGGAAGACCATTTAGGGTGGTCATGACAAGTTGCTTATCTTCAATGTGATCTCCACTTGTCCTTAACTTGTTTCGAAGTTCGATTAAGTATGAGGCAATTGATTCGAACTTAATGATCTTCATATTTGATAGTTGGTTCCTCAATGTGAGAGTCACAATGATACTATTGTGTTCAAATAACTTCTTAAAGAGTCTTGAATATCTTCCCAGCTGTCTTCGTTTTTGAGACTTGTGGAACCAAGTGATCCTTGACTGAATCCACCAAAATCCTTCTTGCCTTAGCATCACTCTTCCTCCACTAGGACTTGTCTTCTTCGGGTTTTGGTTTTGGAACCTTCTCATTGACAAACTTCAAGAGATCATTTTCTTCCAGGATGAGAAGAACATTAGGCTTCTAAGACATGAAGTTGGTAGCCCCATCAAGACGATCTTCAACCTTCATTCCAATCATCTTGTCTGCAGATCTATACGAGAAACCCTAGCAAGGGTTAGGTCAAAAATGAACTTCTGAATTAAAGAAACTAACCTCACGGATAGATGTGCTCTGTCAAGGCAAGTTGAGGGAAGGTCAGGTCAAGCCAAAACAATGGTCGGATCAACGCAAAACTTGAAACCCTAATTTCTGCAGCAACAAAATTAGGTTAAAGATGGAACTTCTCGGAATTTGATTTTTCCTTCAACAAAAGATGCGTCTCCCCTAGAGCGAAGTTCCCACGGCTCTTTTTCTGTTGAAGAGATGAGGGAAGGCCTAAAAGGTCAAACCCTAGCTTCCAGCAATTGTTTCTTCTAGAGCTGCTCTGATACCATGTTAATGTTTACAAGATAATAGCAATATAACCTAATTGCAAATAAACAATAGGATCTATAGAAGAAAGACAACATAGAAACAAAGAACACGAGAATTTATCTTGGGAAACCCAACAAACCTTCATATAGAGATGATAGCTTCTGAGAGCAGATAGCTTCATATAGAGATGATAGCTTCTAAGATACAACCCCAAAAAACACTCCTTGCTGCAGTAGTGCACCTTCTTATGCTGGAGCGAACTTGTTGTTAGTGAGTGACAAATGAGGAGGGGCGCTGTCTATTTATACTGATTTTCCAAGTGACTTTTTATTGGGTCGACTTGACAATCTTATTGGAGCCGACCTACCTTGGGGAAATACAGAAATAATATTTATTTTTATTCTTTTCTCTACTTAGTCTTCCCCGGGCTTTACATTGATTCTTTCTAAGGTTTACATGACTAATTACATCAGTATAATCCCCCGTAGGAGGTACAAGGAAATACAATACAAGTACAATAAGAATAACTTCTGAAGTTGCACTAATTCCAACACAAGACAGAGCAGAAAATAAAGTTTATTATTGCGCCCCCCAACTCCAGAAGAACCTCCGATTTCCATGTAGTTCTGAATATACAGCTGACAAGAAAATTTTATGCGCTTACTAATAGTAGATATGAATCAGCATGATAAGTTCTAAGTATACATCCCCACAATCAGGGAATTATCAACCAGAAGAAACTGTTATTGAATATTATGACATCCTTGAGTCTTAGAGGCTGGAGGCATTATAACTAACCCCCAGAAGAAAACGAGTTGCCCACCCAGACCCTGAGATGTGATATATGGAAATCAAACTGGCCTTCTGGGCCCAAATAGTAAAATTTTCCTTTTTCTATCAACAAACTTGTTTTACCAAGAGTTGCCCACCCAGACCCTGAGATGTAATATATGGAAATCAAACTGGCCTTCTGGGCCCAAATAGTAAAATTTTCCTTTTTCTATCAACAAACTTGTTTTACCAAGAGTGCATAAGCTTAATGTGAAGAACTATGACATAAGGAAATTATACATAAAGAATATTTTGGAGGTCAAGACATGTATCATGTTGATATGGCAAAGGAAGAGAAATACACAGTTGATGCAAAAAGAGAATCAGCCTATAATGACAAACATATGGAAGTTTCTTGCAACAATTTTGGATGTCAATTTCAGATGATATAATTGCACATGTTCAGCATTCAGATGATATTATTCCACATGCAAGATAGAAGAACTTCTCAATAAGATTTGGATGGTCTTTAACTTGTTTGAGACCTCGAAAGCAACTAGAATTGCATGTATCAGGAACCAGTTGCACAGTTTGAGGATGGTTGAAAGTGACCATTACAGATCCCCGAACCATACTCAAAAACATAAGGGATCAACTGTGATTGAGATGGGAGAAATTATTAAAAAAAAAGATTTTTATCTCCCAAAACAAAAAACAGTTTGCCTCACACTATTGAGGTTTTGGTTACAATCCTCAGGTCAATCAGTAAGAAATAGAGATCTAAATTCTAAGAATCGGGAGGATTTGAAGGCATAATTCATGATTTTGCAAGACTAAACAAATACACTTTCCATGGAGATGGAAATTGTGTGCATATTTTTGTGCAAATTAGAAGGGAAAAGGAAACCAAATTCTTGGCCAGTGAGAAGACACATGCAGAAATTGAAGACAAGGTAAACCCAGGCACAAATATTCAAAAGGCAACTCAAGCAAAAGTAAAGTGTCGTGTTTTGATTGTAATAAACCTAGTCATGTTGAAAAGGACTGTAGAATCTGGACATTTGATTTATAATACTTAGGTATTTGTATAATCATGGTTAAGAATAACAGGATGGTGGTAATGATGGACTTGAAGAATGTAAATTGTTTGAAACTTTGCAGAACAAAAATAAATCTAAAGATTCAACTCGGATGCCACCAGGAAAGTTCTCTTATGAAGATTGAAAAAGAACCTACTTTAAATTAACTAAATCACAAAAAAGCAATTAAAGTTAACTTTGATGATACTAAATGCCTCATGAAGGATGTGGAGAACCATAATAAGGTAGTGGCTACAAGAATCAAAGAAAATGGTCATTAGAGATTGACTGAAGCAACAGGTCAACAAGCCTTAGTGGTTAAAGGGCCTATAATGGTCTTATAAATTTAACGATGGTGAAATCAATCACAAATGCCTCTTCTTCTGTGGGAAACAGGTATAGAGACTTCAGGGCTATACGGTTGAAAAGCAAGGAGGAAACAAGATCGAAGTTCTCAAAATGGATGGCATTGGTAGATTCAAATCCAAGGATTTATATAGGTTTGACAGACCTGTGGCATTCACACACATCTAAAGTCTTCATGTAAAATGGTGTGGCATAGAGAAAGAATAACACTATTGTGGGTTGAAGCAGTGCATACATGATACAACAACTTTATTTAATGAAACTTCAACTAAAATTGGCAGACACATCACACCTGAGGAAGCATAAAGAGGTAAAAAACCACAGGTGAGTCATACCAAAGTTGTTAGGTGGAATGCCTATATACTTTTTCCAAAATAAAAAGGCATAAGCTTCAAGATTAAAATAGAGACAACTGTAAAGTGCAATGAGGAGTCTAAGGTATATAGGCTCTTTGACCGGAAAGGATATAGTTGTCACCAAAGATATCATAGCCAGTATAATTCAGATCAAAGAGATATATCATGGAGTATTTAAGCCAAGGATGACACAATAAGAACAATCCATGCAAAGAAGGTAGAATCAGTCAAGAATCAAGCTATGATGAGGAAGCAAGTAACAGCAAAGCTGGCAGTGAGACATCAACAAAGCCTAAGAAATGCCAAATTGGTATTTCCGAACCTTGAGGGACACAAACCTACAAAAGATGAATGAGGCAAGTGAAGTAAGCAGGAGGTCGAAAAGGCTGATATACATCATGTCAACAGTGTTTCCTTTGAAGATGGTCATGAAAAGAAATGGAACGAAGTGATGCAAGGTTAATATGATTAGATGCAGAGAAATGTAACTTGGAAAATTGTGGATTTACTCAAACGGATAGTGCAATAGGTTGCAAACGCGTCAAGCTGACCATTCATCAAAATCCTTCCAAAATGGAGATTTCGAATGAGAACTGCACACGCAACAACTCCATGGTTCTGTGCAAATGGAGAAGGAGCATCTAGAGTGTCAGTCAAAAAAGGCACTATATAGGCTCAAACAATATCCTAGAGCTGTTGAGAAATTGATAGAAGTTGGCTATTAACAATTGTCATCTAGACTATAGAAGTTGGCTATTAACAATTGTCATCTAGACTATAGAATTTGGCATAACAATAAATTCACTTATTGACTTATAGCCTAAATCATGCTTAGTGTTGTATTAATGGCATAAATCATTTTTAAGACATTTTATTATTTTAAGGTTCATGCACCTAGGGATTATGCACTTGGGGTTTTTTCCTTCCTTTACTATATAAGGATATGTGCTCTCTTCATTTCACAATCTAAGAAGCATTCCTCTCATTCAAGTTCTCGCGTTCTTGGTTTTTTCATGTTCAGTTTTTTAAGCAGATCTAAAGCACATATTTATCTGATTTCCAACAGATTTATCAGTTTTCCAGCAAGAAAGTTTGGTTGTATTTTATTCATCTTCAGTTTGGGGGAGGAAAAACACAGTTTTCTAGACTGTAAGTCTATTTCAGTTGCAGTCTGTAGATTTGATTTTCAGCAACATTTAAGCTAAATTTTTTGTGCTCTCATGGTTAATTTGTGTAGCATTATGATAAGAGGGTAACCAGAAATTTTATTGTAAGAACTGTAGTATGTGGAAATAGCATAGATTGGCCTTCTTTGAGTACAGGTGTTTGGATCAGCTTGTGTTGGACAAGTAAACACAACCAACAACAACTACAAGTGATCAAAAAAACACATGGCTACATTAATATGAAAATAAATTATAAAATTGATATATAAGAAATGAATATGATCATTTCAAGTGGCACATCACACATTGATACTAATATATGATATCTATCCTGACTCTACAGTCATAAGTCATGACAGGATGATACAAAATCACATCAAAACAAAAATAAATGTTTCTCATGATATGAATCATTATGAGGCATCTAAATACTACAAGGATAATGTACTAAGGAATAAACGATTAGCTTGAGTCAATTAAAATTTAAAACCCTCAAATGGTTCACCAGACTTCCACATTGGGTCCAATGGCTTTGGCATTTTCTAGGGCACAAATTCAATGATAAAATCCATGGCACAAAACAAATGGGGAAATTTAATCAACACAAAAAAATACTGCAATTAAAATATCACAGCTAATGGGAATTGAAAACCCTATACTAGACCTTGAAAAACGATGAAAATACAAGAATAATTTTTTTTACATACCTGATAATATGGATATGGTAGATCGGAGTAAATATCCACTCAACAATTGCTCAGCTAATGGCGATGAAAACAGCAAATTTTCCCTTGTTTGCTTGATGGAAATGGTCACAACATTCTCAGAGCTCAAACCACTAACTCACTTTTGCAAAATTAGAGAAGAAAACACCAAAACCAGCTTTTAATGCAAACTTGGCAAAACAGGCCGATAATTTCCAGTTTCTTGCGATAATTTCCCAATTTATCACGATAATTTATAGGAATAATATCAGCGAACGACCAAAATGGCAACATATCGTCTTATGAGCGATAAATCGTCAATAAGTGAAACTGTTTTTATCAACCCAGGTCCCTTTTTGCAAGAATTGTTGCCCATTTGAAAAGAGAAAAAAATTCCATTTCAAACATTTTCCTGTTAGTTTATTGCTCTGAATGTGTTCTCATTGTTTCCTATTTCAACTTTTAGAATGCAGCTGGGCTAGGGATGAGCTGTCATTGTGTTTTCATATATAAAAGTGTGCCCCACTCCTAAACTAGAGATAGATTCATCTTTCCTGGTGCACCCCACTGCTCTTGCATGGTGTGCACCACTTGAGATCTGTTGATACATGTTGGTGAATTTTTAGTATATCATCTCCTAACTGGGGCACCCCAACCAGAATAATCAGCTTGTCGGTTTAGAAGAGTTAAGAGTGAGTTTTAGCATCTTTATTTATTGGTTGTTTGTATCCCCCACAGATGCTTGAGAAAAACAGAGGGTGAGTTAACTGAAGATAACTTCAGCAAGGAGAGCTAATTCGAAATTTTATGAGCATTGCAGCTGTATATTTGTTGGTGTTTTGTAGTTTCAGCGGGTGTATCTCTCAAATCTACTACTCAAACTTTGTGGATTGGTCCCAAATTGAGATAGGCTGCCTCTTTCCTTGATATACTATTCTACAGCATTTGTTTTTGAGAATAAGATTAGATTGGTGTTTTGAATCTTTTCATTTTCAGATTTAACTTTTACAACTTAGGAGTCAGATCTACATATCCGTCAGTTAATAATTAACATGGTATCAGAGCTGGTTTCCTAAAATATTCCTTCCAATGATTAGAGAAAGCAGCTACCTGTGAGAGAGAGTTGATGCAAACAAAGGAGGATTTATGAGGCCATTAAGATCTTCTGAGAGATCAATGCATTTTGAAAACTTTGAAAGGTTGTTAAATTGCTATTGGCTAAACTGATATTTTGTTCAAGTTGTGATCAAAGGCCCTGCAGAGATGGCTAGCACGACCCTGACAGGTCTCAAGGAGCGTAACTGCCTTGGGGGGGGGGGGGATCTCTAATTTCACCCCTTGGAATTTTGAGTCACAGATACTCATGGAAGAGCTTGCTCTGTGGAGCATCATGAAGAGTACAATAGCTTCACCAACCAATCATCAACAGTTGATTCACTATGAAAAGAACATTACGAAGGCTAAAAGGATAATATTGGACCCCATGAAGAACCATTAAATTCCTCACATAAAAGGAAAACAGCTTAAAAGATATTCAAGCCATTGACTAATCTTTATCATAGTGTCTTTCCAGGAAGATGCTTTTGAATAACAAGCTTTCCCAAGTATGAATGAGTGATTCAAACATCGTGACAAGTTACCTCATGAAGTTCATTGAGCTTGGAGATTAGCACTTTTCCATTGGTATTGAAATAGAAGATGAAGAATTAGTGCCTATTCCACTAAATAGATTTCCTTCTGCTTGAAAAGTTTTTGTTACAAGTGTTTGTGCTCAAGCAAACCTCCTACCTTATGAGCAGCTTTGGAACATTCTTGGCCTAGAGGAAACAAAATGAGAATCATTTGCAGCGCAAAAAGAAGAGGCCCGAGACATCACTCCCATCGGATAGATGAAGGAAGGGAAGAAAAGGAAATTTGCAAAAGGTGAGGCATCATTTCTGAACAAGGGTTCTAAGAAGAAGGTAAGATAATTTCGGTGTTCCACCAAGTTTCCGGGACGCGGGGGCGTAGGAGCGGGGAAATGCACATTGGGGGCGTGTAGAGACACCCCAAAATTTTGGGGTATTTTGGGGGACGAGGGGGCGGGGAGGCGTCAGGGTCCCTAGCATAGGGGTTTGGTCTCTAAAATTATAAAAAAGAAAAAAGAAAAATAATAAAAATATGAACCCCAACATATAAACATATCAATTCATCATCCCATCACCATTTGCATACTAGCATGCTTATGTTCCCGAAGAGTTTAGTGTAATTTAATGTAATCGTTATAGCCAAGCATATTATACCAATGTTTGTTTCTTTTTATTTGTTTCTATTTCATTTTAAAATGACCATTTAGGGTAATAGCCTAAAATTTAAGATGAACCATTTCTTTTTTAAGTAAACAAATTTTAAAAATCGAGGGCAGTGGGGGCCTATCGGAGCCCCCCATTTTCAGGAGGGGAAGTGTGGGAGCCTCCCAATCCGGGAAACTCCTAGACCCACGTTTCCCCAAGTTTCGCAGAAAGGGGGGTGTTGGGAAACGTTTCCCATGGAGCCCCCCAGCCCCCGGGGCGTGGGAAGCGTAGGGGGTGAGCCCCCGACCCCGGGAGGCGCGTCCCCATGGAACACTGGATAATTTTATTAATGTCCAAGAAATGACCACAAAAGTAGGTCAATGGGACCGTGTGGTATCAAGATAATGATACAAAGTGTAAAGTAAAGTAACTTGTTATGAGTGTCACAAGAAAGGAAACTCTGCTAAATACTCAGAGAAGAGAATATCTGGAAAATGTAAAGGAAAGCCACCAGAGAAACAAGCTGCAGGGGTGTTGAATCTGTTGATGGTTCATCCAATTTGATGGGTTGGCATTTTTGTTAAAAACAGTACTTTACATGATTTCGACCCTTTCTACTAATACTATTTCAAGTGTTGATCGATATGACAAATAATTAAAACTTTTTCAGCAAGTTTCACAACAAGGAAATGGGCATGCAAGTGACCGTGGCTGATGACGCTACATATCTAGAGATTAAAACTAGCACAGTACCAATCAAGATGCCTTTAGGTGATGTTCTTGTGTTGCATAACGCCCTTTTTGCTCTCGGTTTGACTTAGAATCTCTTGTCTATCTCAACCATTAAAGATCTAAAATGTAAAGTTTAGTTTGATGTTGATGAGAGATTTCAACCCTGTCACTTTTTCGCCAAATATCTTTATAGGCTACTTGCAGGATCTAAAAAGCATGGAGCTTTGGTGCATGATAATGGCAAGTCCTCTTATTGTGGCACAAGCAATTCAGTCATTTGCAATGTGGATCTCTTCATCTCTTGAGAACGTGGTGCAAGGATTGCTAGAATTCTCAAAGGTAGATAAGATAATTGTATTAATGTCCAACCAATGACCACATAAGTAGGTCAATGGGACTATGTTTAATCAAGATGTCCATACAAAGTGGGAGCGCTAAGGTGGCTCCTATATAAAGCAAGATGTGAAACTCATAAAGCCAAAAAGAGGTATCTCCAAAGATGGAGAGCCAACCTAAAAGAGCTAAGTACAAAGAGAGCCAATACAAAAGAAAAATGTACAGAGAGAGCAGATTTGAGATCTACGATACAAAAATGGTGAGAATGTCATGGCACACTAGAGACACTGGGAGTGCTGGAAGTGTCTCTCCCAACATCCAAAGCCAAATAAAGGAATCTTGAAATAGTAATCTGCCTGGAGAAGAACTAAAAGAACTAGAAGAAGAGCTATAATGCATAGTGCACGCTGCCGAGAGTGGGGAGCCTGTTGTTGTGAGATAGATGTAGTCGACTGACTGTTATGATAGGACCAAGACTGGCCATGTCATTGGCGTCAAGAGGACGTACATGTGGTCTATTGTGCTCTAAATGATATGTGGTCAAAAGCAGTACCATTCTCTATCGGCCTCTTAGCACCCCTGGAGGAGGGGAGCCCTAAAAAGAAGGAAGGGATTTATGAGTGGAGGTTGGTCTTGGCTGCAAATGTCGTTGGAGGATGAGAGACCGGAACCGAAGGGTCTCCTGTAAGTACAAGGCCAAACATCTTGGATCTATATACCTGAAGAAATTGGCCAAAGACTAGGACTCTGCGATAAGAAGGCCCTTGAAGAGACAATGAAATGGCCCATGAATCTTATAATAGATAGGACATCGAAAGATGAAATGCTCCTCAATCTCAAACTCCTTAAGATGACAAACTTGGCAAATCCTGTCTAATCGGCTGATTTAGTGATATGTCTCAACCTTGAGACAATGATAACCAACATTGAACTGACCCAAAGGGAGACAAAGAGCATGTGTCCAATGGCAGAGTATGTACCAGGGCCGAATGATGACATTGTCCCTCAAATCCATGAAAAGTGCAACATAAAAGGTTATCTTTGGACATAACCCGCCCAAAGGGTTGGTCCAAGTGGCCTGCACAAACTGTCTAAAGATGTCATCTCGAGTGATTCTATTCATCTCTTGTCTGGTAGGTAAGAGGAAATCAAGCACATCTAAGGAATACTAAAATGGAGGAGGTTGGTCCATCTAAATGCCAACAAATGCCAAAAGATCTGTGACCCCTGCGTACTAAGATCTAGTATAGCCGAAGAGCTTATCCAAGGCAATGGACTGCGATAAGAGATAGGCCAAGTATGGGTACCAGTCATGCCCCAACATTAAGTCAATGAAGCTTTGAAGACTGGGTAAGAGTGAGATAAGACAAAAAACCACCTGAAGCCAAAAGGGGCAAACATCAAACTCTGCAAGTATGATGGCCTAAGGAATTGTCTACTTGCATCTGATAATGCGACAAAAGAGAAATATATGCACTCTCTCTACTCAACCCCAATCACTCTCTAGTAGACAAGAACCCAAATCTCTAAACCATAGAGGATTGTGGACCTAGTGAGACTGTCCATGAGAGATATCTGACAAGATGTCCTGAAAATGATGTATGAATCACCTTCTCTCAAGAAAGGCTAAGAATTTGTATCCTTTGTTGACTAGGGGCTGAAGAGCATGTCGTAAATTGAAACAAGGTCTTGTGCGATGTGAACTATACCCCCAAACAAGTAGATCAAATTGGTGAGCCTATGCCATCTCACTTGGTAAGCACTCCAAGACTACATTATGTTCCAGACAATAAAAGTTCAGAAAAATTCTGGAGTACACTCTAATATGTGTGCACCTATGTCATCTCCCTCATTGATGACTCGCTATCTTAATTTGTTGGATATAATTTTGAGCTAGAATCTAGATATTGAAAGTATATGCAGCGTTTTCCTTTAGGGTTAGTAGATTTCACCTTGAAACAAAAAGGAAAAAGATTCTTAATATTTTTATATATGTGGATGGTTGTAAGGCGTGACTACTACCAAGAGATTAAAGGGCTAATGGAGTCACCCAACACTTACCAAGAGGGCCTTGCTTTGAAAGATCACCAAGAGAAGAAGATTGCTCTAGACTAACCTCAATCTGCTTGACATGCTGGAGGGAGCTTGCAAAAGATCACAAAGGGAGGGAATAGATCTCTCCTTCAATTCCCTTAGGGATGCAATCTACAAGGAAGGGATTAGTATTACACAATCCAAATGAAGGAAAATATGCAAAAAATAACTCTCTTCCAAGTAAAATAACAAAGAAGACTACTATCACATTTTTAGTAGCTGGGAGCTACTACTCATTTTGGCAGATCAATTGACAGTCATGAGCCTAGTCCTTACTCTTGAAGCAATATTTATCAGAGGATATCACTGGTGGATGACCTATATCATCGTATGAGCAGCTGGATTATTCAGAGGCACAACAACAGAGGGGCCACCTTTGTCACTTTGAGCCCTCTTCATGATCTCCCTTGTCATACATTTTGAGCCTTGGTTCAGTGGCGCAAAGCAACATAGCTAGATCTCATCTTTCCTTGCCATTCATATGTAGCAGTGTCAGCATAGGTGGCTTTTTGTAGATAGTTGCAGCTCAGAGCAGGAATATGGCAAAGGTATCTTATGGATTTCATGGTGTTTATTGGTATTCTGACTCTATTCTATGTTACACAACCTTCCGGAACGCGGGAACATAGGTACACTTGTCAGATACGTCTAGAAGTTTCCCCCAAATTTGCAGGAAACAGCAAGTTGGGAATGTCGATAGTATGTATTAAAAAAATATACAAATAAAATAATTAAAAAACATGAGAAGAAAAGAACCATTAACACAAATCGAATGACTTAGCTTATCCCTTGTATTACGGTTGTAACTAGAACCGCTTAGCAGATGGAAATGGCGATAAAATCAAGATTACCATCCACGTCATTGATTAAATAAGGTAGACTCTTTCTAAAGTGGGGACTTTTAGAAGTTATAGCCCCTATATTTGTGGCTATATGTATAGACTCTATGCTTTAGGGAGACCCGTCCTTGAAAGAATTTGCATGAAACCCCAAAGGCTTGGAATATGTCATGCTTTGTAGGAATTCCAGCCAAGTACTATGAAACAAGGCCCAAGGAGAACTATTCTAAGAACCCATTTGCCCAAAGATAAAAGGCACTAACTTGCCCACCACTCCATCTCATCAACCACAACACATCAAAAACATTTTTCTTTTTTGTTTTTCTAGGGTGAAATCTAGTTTCTTCACAGCTGCAATTATTTTCAAATTTCTTCCTCCATCAACTCAAGGTAAGATCTCATGCTCTAACATCCTTTTAGGACTTGATTTCCTTAATTTTATTTGTATTACCTTAATTTTATAACAGCAGAAATTGCATAAATAAAATCACATTTTAAGGTTAGGGTTTCGTGTTATAGAATAGTCACATAAAATTTATAGACTTTAAACTTATTTTTTATAGTTCATTTACATAGTGCTTTCGCTCAAATTTCATCTTAAACAATACTAAATGCATAAAAGTAAACTAATTTAAATTCTAGAATCTTTAGGGGCATCTAGAATCTTGAAATTTTCAGTTTGGGCCACAAAGAAATTTTCAGTTTGGGCCACAAATTCAAATAAATTAAAGTGTAACTCAGGCAAATTATTCCACCTCTAATGTTAATTTTGGGATGTGTTTATATTGCAGCAAATGAACCCACTGTTTAAACATGTGGTATTGATCTCTGGTGAGTTATATTTCTGCAAATATCTGTAAATTTCCAGAATTGATGTCTAAATGTCCATGGCTTTGGTATTGTTCAAAATATCTTGAGTATTCCAATCAAGTGTTTGATGTGTTTGGCATTTCTATTTTACATGTTCAAGCACTATTTGGGGAATTAACTTGATATATATCACACGCATTGGCATTACTAAGTTACATTTCAATCCACATAGATCTCTTCGATAAATCCACATCTAATCAACCCTAGGGGTGAATCCACCTAGATCTCTTCGATAAATCCACATCTAATCAACTCTAGGGGTGAATCCACATAGATCTCTTCGATAAATCCACCTGTTACCCCCCTATTTGCATGGGGTGAATTTTGAAGCTATTTTCAGGCCACCAGCATTAGGAGGAGATTTTGGAAGAGTTTGGGCATGATAGAAAGCCCTAAGCAACAGGTTTATGTGCTGAAAGTGGAGAGATGTCTCCTGAAGATGTTGCCAAATAGCCCTACATCAGTGAAGCAAGCTTTAAAAAGGAAAAGAATGAATTTAGCATGCTCTCTGTCCTATGGTCATCCATTTTCCTGTAGCAGCTCGGCAATGGTTGGAAGGAATACATAACACTGCTCAAGGGTTCTGTCAACATTTTTACACAGGAATAATTATAGAAGCAGTTTTGCAACCAGTAAATTTACAAATTTCTCCAAGCCTTAAGGGTCATCGTTTAAGCATGAGTCGTGTACTGTGTAGAATGAAAGTACTCTCTGGCAGGTTTCGTACTGATATAGCAGTAACAACTCTCAAATCGGCAGCTGTGTAATCGATTTATAGCAGAGACTGAAGCCTTTTGGACAGCACTACATAGAGCTCAGTTACAATTAAAGGGCAGCAAACCCTAAATCTGCATTTCCTCTGTGTTGAAAGAATATGATCCTGTAGATTACTGGTAGCAAATAAAGTTTTCACACAGCAAAAATATCCCAGAGTTGATGCTGAAAGGTCTCTTCATCCTGGATCTGTCTAAAGTGCTGCTTTGAAACCTAACCCATGCTGGTGCCCTAGATTTGTTTCAGTACTCAGATACTTAGCAGATATCTATACGAAGACACTTATCCAGCAGCGAATTTAAAAGATGGTAGTTACAGCTTCATTACTCAGCAGTAGCCCGAGAGGTCAACAAGTGCAGTCTTTCAACACTAGTGGATCATCTTGGGTGTGTATAAACTCATCAAGTTGACACCAAGGCATCCTTCTCAAATTTATGACAAAGGACTCGGACTCTTGATTAGCTGACTATCTGAGACCATTCTGGATCATGATCGTGTTTGTAAACAAGAACTCAGCGAAGGTCCCATGAACAGCCCTTTCTTGCCATGGTAAAGCAGTTATTGTATCTTCGGGTTATGTATCAAAATAATCCTCCTTGTTGACTGAATTCTGGGGCTGAGAGTGACAGAAGATGGTGAATAAATTGATAATCTTGATCCAGACGGTATGTTGACATCTCCAGCTATAGTGTGTAATTTGACCTAACGTTTTTTATGTAACTGTACCATTTGTTTCATGCTATTTTTAGCATAAATTCTGTACCAGTTCTCAAGAGAGGTCAAGACACATTAACAGGTCCTGTAGCAACCCTTTATGAGTATAAGAAATTTCATCTGTTGCTGAGCAATCTTGGCACACCTGTGGTACATCTGTGGTTTGAGGTGGAAGGGTGGAGTATTTGCTGATCTGCGAGTCGAGTGCTGATGAATGGCAATATAAGCAATGTTCCACGGAGTTTCCGTGGCGGGGGAGCGGGGGAGCAGGGAAACGCACAAGGGGGACGTGTGGAAGCTACCCCAAATTTTGGGGAAATTTCAGGGAAACGGGTGGACGTCGGAGTCATACAAATTAATTTAAAATATAAAATGATAAATCCCAACAGTAACTATTACCATGTAAAAAGTAAAACTCAAAACTAAATTCATCATTATGGAGTGTACATCTATTAAGTTATAAGCATATCAAATTTCAAATTTGTAAATGATACTGAACTATGTTACTATACCCATGTAAAAACTAAAAATTAAATATCATAATTATCATTACACAATGTATATCTAAATTCAAATTTCAAATTTGTAAAAGATAATGCAACAATGATGAAGTCTGAAATAGTCAAATAGATACCGAACAATGAACACAGAGAATGTAGAACTTAGAACAGTGACGACTGCTCCAAGTTTAGTTGCAATATGATTATGAAATGAAATCGTGAGAGGATAGCGTTTAGGAAGGTCTTAGACTCTTAGGTT